>JAQMCW010000035.1:16427064-16437275 GCA_030068335.1 Chrysichthys cranchii | reverse complement strand
CCCCCCCCCCCCCCCCCCCCCCCCCCCCCCCCCCACAGAGAGGGAAAGACAGAAAGAGAGAAAGGACAGATTCCAGTGTCTTTGTGTCAAAGATTAGGAGTGATTAGGAGTGAGCTGGAATGAGAGAGCTCTCTGTTTGTACTGTGATCGTACATTATCTCTGCTACAACAACACATCACATTCCTCACTAGTACACACACCGGTACACACACACACACACACACACACACACACACACTGAGAAAGAAAGAGCTGCAGCCTTGATGGGATCAAAACTCAAAGAAACACTAACCGAACCTTTCATTCCAATTACACAAACTATTACGATTCGATACTGCCGTTAAATGGCATTCGATGCCAGACGCAAAAGAACCGTGCCGTGGTGCAAGACTGTGATCCACTAATAAAACATAACACGTGCAGTCGTTAATATTCCCACTCTGAAGTCGTTTGTGTGTTCCAGGAAACTCGAGGTGTAGTGATTGTGGCTGGGAGGGTCCCTATGCAGCTCAAAGTTCACAGTTGGGCAGGACAGTCATCTGTGAACAGTGCGATAATGGTGTCAAGGGGATTTTCATTTTAGAGCCTCACGAGTGATGAGCGGCAGTCAAAAACGTGACATGAGCAATACAGGGACAAAGCCGTGCATAAAAATAGGGCTCGCAGATGACAAAGCAGGTTATATTGATTTACTGTAGCTTGCGTTGCCCTAGCGTGTGTAGTAAGGTACAATAAGTGGGTATGCATATGTGTGTGTGTGTGTGTGTGTGCGTGCGTGTGTGTGTGTGTGTGTGTGTGTGTGTGTGTGTGTGGGCCTTGGGGGTTGCTCCTCCTGGAGGCCCCAGGCACTCCTAAGCTAGGCTTAAAGCCAGTCAGCTCTGCCACTGTTTGCTCAGGACATGCCATAGGAAGCTAAGACAACTGCCTGTGTTTGCCCAACCCTGCTCTCTCTCTCTCTCTCTTTTTTCTCAATAAAGCCCCAGAGTGCATTCCTCTCCTCCATCCATACCACTTGCCTGCTCTGTTTATTTATCCCATATTCTCTTTCTCAGCCTATGGAATCCACATTGCTGCCTTGCCACTTCTCAGAAATGCCATGAAGGAACATGAATGAACGCTGAATGAATCTGGGGAAGGTACGTTCCTGCCATGACATCCTGTTTCGCTCCATGAGCCTCTCGATATTTGTACGTCGAACCCCGGTGGGTGAAACTTGTTGGTCACAGTTCAACTTAACTTGCAAACTTTGTGGCTGTTCCCCGCTAGCCGTTAGCTTAATGCCGCGCGGCTCCACCTCGGGTCGGGCTCTCTCGGGTACACGTCAAAGCGTTTCCACATGTCCCTCACATTTCTCCCAGGCAAATGTTTTGATAATCAACACAGATAGACTATCAGCTACTTTCAGCCCATGCCAAACTTTTCCACATTACAGGTAGTCAAACCTCCATGAAATTGTCTCTCTCTCTCTCTCTTTTTTGTTACACTACACTCGCTCTCCTCTCTTCAACGTTTCATTTCCTGATAAAAGAGGACGACGAGAGTCCATTTCACACTGTTCAGCTACATTCTATTATGCTGCGTGATGACGGCAAGCTACCGGAATAACTCCAGCGTATAAAACGACATCAAAGCCAGCTATTGCTTCACGCTAATACTTCATGCCGCTAGATCGTGCTAAAACTGTTCAGATTCAAAAACCTCTCGGCGAACCACTTCGAGGTTAATAAAACGCAATCTTCTTCTCCCGGAGAAAACCTGGTGTTAGCCAAATGAAAGCGCGCACTCCAGTCATAAAGCCAATGCACATAAAAGTCGCAAGAAGCAAACACAGAGTTTACTCTTCCTAGCGTACGATTAGCGTAATTTCCAAACCTTTTAATGACAGGACGAATGATTTGCGAACGCCCGTGTGTCTCTGGGAACCTCATTTGAAAGCGGGACGTGCGTATTTTCCAAAAAGTAAGCTACAGCTTAAATATGAGTACGGTAAACAAGCGCTGGCATTCTTTTGCTGTGTTTAATCTTCTGGTTTGAATTCGTTACTTCATTTCCCACATTCCCCGAACAATGTATTCCTTCTCCACGGTGAAAAGTTACACTGTGCTAAGAGTTTACATTGTTTGCAATCTGATAGGGGTTTATATACGATTTCAACCTTTTTTCCAGGACAGAATAGGGTAAGCTCGCTTGTTTTTTTGTTGTTTTTTTTTAAAAAGAAAGAAAAGAAAAGAAAGACAATAAAAAAACAGAAAATGCAGAACAAAAAAAAAAAACTGCACTGAGCAAAGATATCTAAGCAAACACGGTTCAAAAGCTTGAACTACAAGTTTGCAGGTCGTGCTGAAAAGCCACAGATGAGAAAGGTCTGCAAGCGGGTGGGCTAAAAATAAGGCAAGCAGTTTCATTGTATTTATGTAACGCTTCCTTTAAAAAGTCCCTCATCAGAACAGCACAACACTGAGAACACCAATCATTTGCTGGGAAGAAAACACACCATCAGTGTGTATGTTGTGGTAAAGCTGACTATCCCCCCACCCCCCCCACCCCCCTTGTTTTTTCAAGGCTGATACCGATGCCATTATTTTTATTGCAAAATAGTGGCAATTACGTAAAAATATTCACTCACAAGAAGTTGACACTCACATTAGTTGCCTAGTTTTATTTAGACCTTTATTTAATTGCCTTTATTTATTTCCCCTAGACGCCTGTGAAAGAGACCTGAAACAACTGGAGGCCTACAAGGGTAGAATAACAACAGCCGTAAATCAAAGGAAGGCCATTAGAAACCTCAGTTATCTGCTACTAAGTCAACATCCCTAGTGCCCAGTCTGGAATTACAGCAGCTCCACATGCCTCCAACACACACACACACCCACACCCACACCTACACCCCCACACACATACATACATTATATACACACACACACACACACACACACACATGTGCATGCCGCACATGCACACTTGTGCAGGGGTTAAAACACTTCCTGACCAAAAAGTGCAATACTGAAAGCCGCATACACGTGGGTGACAAAGAAACTGTGCTGACTCTGAGATGCCATCCTGTTTGGTTGAGGCTCTGCTGCCACAAAGATATTTCCCATTTCAAACTTAGCCAACAGGCCGTATGTACCAGACGGTCCAAAACAATGCCTTTGCCTATAACGGAAACCAACACGCATAGATGCTTTCCGTGTCCGTGGCACCATTTTGAAACGTTGCGCCATCACAGCGCCACCCGTCTGCTTGTTCCTCGTGGCTGATAAATTGCACACTGCAGAGAGGAATATCGAAAGAAACGAAAAAAGAAAAAAAATCTGGCTGGTACTATTAAACATGAACCCTTGCATTCGCAGCTTTGCATAGGATTCTCCCACGAGGCAAAACACTTAAAGCCTCTTTAGCTTTTTTATTCCTCTGGAGAGAGAGGAGACATCAGTCAGCACTTTATGGGTTCTGGGTTCTCAGCCACGCTGGGTGGACTAGAACAATAAACCTCTGTCTTTAAAGTGACAGTCGGAGCGAGGCAACATCTGGTGGCAGGGCTCATTTTGGGTTTCCGTACCGCTGATTGACGTTACGGTCACGTGAAAAAAATAATGCACCCCAGAAAATCTCTGCCACACCCTCGCGTCTATAGCCTACCATTCCTTTCGGTTAGGCTTCCACCTCACTGATTGACGCTGCAGGCCCTTGAAAAATTATACAAAAAAAAAATGGGCAAAAAAAACATTCCTGTACCCGTCGAGGTTCACCTTCCCCCATTGATATAATGAGGAGCCGGGGAGATATGATGTGATGGGGGTGATGGGGGAGTGTGTGTGGGGGAGTTGTAGCTACTGCTGAACTTATCACCACTTCCTGGAGTGGGTGGGGGTGTGTTAGAGCACCACGGCACACCACTGTAGCTATAAGGCGGATGGGTAGGAAATGCAGGCCCACATCAAGGACTGACTGTTCCTGATCAAAGTGCCCTAAAACACTGAAGGGGACCTAAACTAATAGGCGTTCCTTTAGCTGTTTACTTTGATTTGTTTATCATATTCAGACTCATTACCAGCCATGTTCCCTGTTCGTCATTTGGTTTCATGAACGCGTCGAACGATTTAATCGCCTATAGCCGACGGGCTAAAAGAAGGCAGGAAGATGTGGATTTCCATTATTCCAGGTTTTTTCTTTTTTCCCCTTTTTCTTTTCAGGAAAGTGTTAAAGGGCATAAATTTTTTTTTTCTCTGCAGGCCGTTCTGCTGTAATGCACCGCAATCGGAACAAAAACCTACCAGTTTCAATTCAATCCTGGTAAAAAAAAAAAAGAAAAAAGAAAAAAAAAATCGATGATTTAACGTTCTTTTATTAAGAAGATAATGAGTGCTCTTACTCCAGAGCTCCCATACAAAAAGAAAAGAAAGAAAAAAGAAAAAGGAAAGCAAAGGTTGACAGATCTTGTAATATAATATAATTGGAGTGAACGTCACTGGATATTGTGGTGGGGTAAAATCCTGTACCGGTGATTAAACGGCTATGTTGCAGGAGCCTACTCATTCCTGATCTCATTTCTTACATTTCGTTCCATGTGTGTGACTATGCGTGGTACTATAAGGGTCAGGCTTTGCACTCCGTTTGACTCGAAGGGCAATTTTACCTCGCAAATAAAATCACTATTCACAGACGTCATTATTAACTTCAGCAGTATAGGCTTTCCAACATAAGCACTCGGTTTCCCAGTTAACCAGCAAAACCTTCTCCAGTAATCAAGACAGAACCTTTTCTCGTTTCCCGACAGGTATTTTTGGTAGAAAGGCACCTGGAGCTCCTATGCTACATTATGAGCTGTGAGATCTTCTCTCAGCAGGCCTTGGCATCCCTACAGATGAAAAGGCTTTTTTTTTTTTTTATTGTTTTTTTTTTACCTCTGCTATTTCAGCATATTTCAACAGAAGTCCACAGCGCTCGTTTCCCCATGGAGAGGAATCATTATTATTTACAGTGTGCATTAGTGAATCAGGCTGCTATTCAGCGTCCAGCCAGCAGCCATTCAAAACCGAGGCCCCTGCTCACAAGGGCTCCAACTCTGTCTTTCTGCCAAGGCCAATTAGCGCAACGCTGGGCTAGAGCTCCCACCACTACTGACAAGCTTTTACAAAACCCCAGCTACACGCACAAGCTTACAAATACACTTTACATATGCGACTTAAAATCCTACCTATACAAATATATCGCAAACTCTCGCATGCAGGCGACTGGGATAAATGGACTGGCGGCGCCTTTGGGTTTCTCAAAGATAACAAGTATAAGGTTTCATTTCTGGCCTGCACATCAGATTACGTGCTGGTAAAGCTGCAGAACCGAGAACAACACCGCCGATGTTCATAAAAAAAACAACAAAAAAAAAAACCCCAGACCGAACTGTATTACGGATTGAGGCTGGGACTGATTTCTTTCTAGCCCAGACCACAGATTAATACAAGTGTGATTAATCA
Organism: Chrysichthys cranchii; assembly: GCA_030068335.1. NCBI lineage: Eukaryota > Metazoa > Chordata > Actinopteri > Siluriformes > Claroteidae > Chrysichthys > Chrysichthys cranchii. Next base: position 16,431,794 of record JAQMCW010000035.1, on the reverse strand, counting down.
GTCCTATCAGTGACAGCCATGTCAGGCGATTACGCTCAATGAAACGCCCCGCAGCCTGCTTCGCCTTACGCACCCGTAACACGTCATCAGCAGTGATTGAGAAGGCGCTTGTGAAATACACTCATGAGGTGATGAATGTGAACCGGGTGGATTATTATCATCCGATATTCCCACATGCCTTTGGAGGAAAAATTGAAAATAGGCCGACTAAGCACATATTGTCTAGTCAAAGTACAGATTACCCAAAAGGACAGATGACAAAAGTGTACGTTAAGTGTTGATTTTTTTTTTTTTTTTTTTTTTTAATATAAGGGTTATAGCGTTTCTGTTTACCATATTTTGTATGTGAAGGAAAGTTGGCATGAAGCCAGCGGGGATTCCAGGCTTGAAAGAGTTAAAACAAAATGCAGTTTCTTATCTGTCTGTGTGTGTGTGTGTGTGTGTGTGCATCATTCTCATTATGCCACTGATAAGACCTTATGATATAACGCATTACTCAACCCTATGTTCATTGTTGAGCTAGTGATAGACAGGTTCAAGCCTCTGAATCTTTTCTAGGGATGAATGAAATGACTATGCAAAATTTTCAAAGCTTTATAATGTTCGAAAGTTTGACATAGAGTATATGCCAGAAAATATCATTAAGCCATTATCGGTTGCAAATTTCATTTCAGATCCTTGTGCAGAGGTGAGTTAGGGGTTACTCGCATGCGCGCATGTTTAACTAGCTAAGTTAGCAGTCTCCATGTTGTACTGCCACACAGTTAGTTATGGGCTACAAAACTGCTTTGGAACGGTTGAAATGCTGATTTCTACTAAAATGAGAGGCAGAGAGGGTGAGAGAGTGCGGTCCCGTCTTGGATTCTACACCTCGCAGCTGTAATTAAAGTTTAATCAAACTTAAGTCTGACCCCATTTGCAACTCGCTTTTCAAAGTTCGCCCACTGACACGCGCCGCTGTATGTCTCAGTGTGCACAGGCACGGCGGGAAAAATTCTGTCTTTCTTACAGCGTCGGATCATTTACATGTTTACTACGAAACAGCGACATGTGAGCACTGAGACAGATACGACATACGTTCTTGTCTCAAACTGAGGTACGGGGCCCGTGCAAAAGGCTTAGGCACCGTTTTTATTTTAGTCCAAATTCGTTATAGATATTTATTTCGTGAATCCTGCATTACTGAGGCAGTGCAAGAGCATATTCCATTTCTAAACATGTTACTTTCCAGGAAAAAAACAAAACAAACATACAAAAAAAAATAAAAAAAACCTAAACATAAAAACTGCATTTGAAAAATGTTTGTATGTCAGTAAAGAAATCATCATGCAACATAAGGGAATGTTTTTCAGATTTAAAAAAAAAAAAAACAAAACAAAAAAAACATAATGAAGGCTCCAAAAAAAACCCAGAAGCAAGTACAACAGTCAAAGTCTCTAAAAGACCTGTTGATCCTAAATAAAATTGCACAAATTGTACCTGAGTCTACTATTGAAGAATAATTAAAGAGTTGTCCAAAAATAATCAAATAGTGACTCTGATTAGTTTATTACTGCTAACTACACGTCAATACCTCTGAAGTCAAAAGATTTAATTTCATCAACCTGGAAGTCAGCTTTACTTTATAGCATGTGCCTGAGACTTTTGCACAGTACTGAAAGTTCTTCCAAAAAGCTTTTGATAAATAAACTTTTCTGCTGGAAAAAAATAAATTTCAAATACAATTTTAAGGATTTTTATTGAATAATATTCATTTACTATTTTAAATATTCATTTACTTTCATTTAAGGAATATATATACACACACACACATACACACATATGGTCTTAATTCAGCTAACAATAGGCAAATAGTTTAGTTTTAAATGTAGTCTTAGTAGTAATCTTAATAGTCTTAAATTCATTTTTTTATTATCATATTTAGTTCTACCAAATACCTGATACTGAAGATTTGAAGCATAACCATAAAATACATGCACCCTTACTTACCAAATACAGCCCTGTTAAATAGATGTAACTTACTCTAAAAGACTAAAAGTATTCTATAATTAGCTGTAGTATTGGATATATTTGTGCAATTTATTTGTAAATATATTTACTGGAATACTTCAATTTTAGCTATGAAGTCTTTCTCAGGAAATATGAAAACATTTATTCAGCTTATCAGGTGTCAGGTGTGGTTAAGTCCTGAATATCAAATGAAAAAGCCAATAAAGCACATTCCTTTATCTGGTAAATGGATAATATATCCACAATTTTAGGTGTATGTATGTCCACTATATAATGTCTAAGTGGCTGGCAAGGTTGAACAGCAATGGCGTGGATTTCGGGCAATTTGATTACAAGCAAATGTTGTCATGCTAGCATAATGCCTAACCACTGAATTCTCAAACGGGGACATTTTGAAAAGGTTGGTCCTAATGACTTCCAACATATTTCATGCTGACCGGGTGGAAATGTTACGCTTGGGCAGATCAATTAAGCAACTTTTTTACGTTTGTCAAAAGGAAACTCAGCTACAGGTCTACCTCGGCAGTCGATTTCCGAGGAAAAGAAGCCACATTAAGGGGGGTGGGGGGGTGGGGGGGTGTTCATGGTGCTATGATGTCAGTAGAGGAGACAGCTATTTCTTTAATACCCCTGCCTGGTGGGGTAGGTGGGCATTTGAAAGGTCTGATTAATGTAAAGAAGTGATCAGAAACACTTAACGAGTAATATCTGATATGAGAACAAATTTGAAAAATATATAGTTCACTGCCAAGAGCATCTTAGTTAATAAAGAATTTTAAAAATGATGAAATGATTACGAAATGAAAATGACTAAACAGAAGCCCGTAACACATTGTTTTTGCATTACTACTTAACTATTTTGGGTGACCAAAAAGTCGACCGCACGTGTTTTGAGTGCTCACATGTTCATAACATTATTAATCACCCTTTATTGGTTTGACCCTTCATTTAAAAGAAAAAAAAAAAAGTCAGAAATGAAATTGACATATTAGTCAGCTGGCTGCATCAAATCGAGAGGGATCAATGATGTGGACACTTTTAGTTTCCAGGAACCATAAGGTCGGCTCATGCCCCCGCACCTCCCAGCCGAGTGGAGTAACACACACACACTAGTGCATGTCTCTGACTCATGCAGAATGCAGAGTCGCACCATGGGAAAAGTGTCACCAGGCGTAAGGTACGCATCGTAACATTTCACTTTTCCCCTTAACTGCACACTATGTGGTTTACTGCTTCTTTTGAAGCAAAACACCTTTTTGGTTGCCTTTTTTTTTAATAAAAGTATGAAAGGTGTAATTTGCTCACTGCAAAATATGTGACAACATGTAATTTGGCTTAGAGACAGAGAGATTTTTACAAGTATTTTTGACGGCTTTTTTTTTTTTTTATCTAACGTTCTTCAGGCCGACCAAATCATTCTCACACGCAAAGGGGATGTTGATGACTGTCATTTCAGACTTGTAAATATTCCTGACAGAGCTGATCCTTTTGTGTCCCGTCTCTTAGCATTTTTTTTATCCAGTTGTGCATTCCTTGCTTTATGATATGAGTGGTTTTGCACTTGCCTGCTAGCAGCATAGCAAGCTTCCCTCCAGTCAGGACTGAATGAGGAACTCAAAGCAGCCTAAAAAATTCAGTCAGTTAGTCTGTCTCTCAGTCAGTTAGACTGCTCCTTTCTGCCTAATTACCCTTGCCACGGGTAAAATGGAGTGCTGTGGGCCAACACTTCATTTTATACCCCTCTGCGTTGTAGTCGCTGCATTCACAAGTCGCTGTGGATAAAAGCGTCTGCCAAGAGAATGAATGTAAATGGCATATCTTATATTTCCACAATGCTGGTGTCGTAGGGGGGAAACATATTGACTGTAAACATGGTTGTAGGGAATCAGTTTAGGAAAAGAGGAACAAGCACTTTCATTGTACACGAACAACAGTTTACTTGCTGATAGCGAGTGCAAGCAGCTGGATGTAGGGCAGGATGAGAGCAAACAAAAACTTGTGCTGAGCAAGAACTGAATTTTGTAGGCTAGGGAAAGAAGAAGGTATCAAAATATAGAAAACAGATCGTTCCGTGTGTGTGTGTGTGTGTGTGTTAAATCAGTACGATTGTACACCTGGGGCTTATTCCCATCGAATCATATGCTCCATAGATCTTGCCTCAGGGTGTATTATCAGTGTGAGCACATTACACACACACACACACACACACACACACACACACACACACACACATACATACACACACAGTAACATGAATTTTTATAATTATGATTAGTGTGCCAAACCCAAGGTGCTTGGAACCCTTTTGTTTCCAAGAGAATTTTTCTTCTACTTTTTTTTTTTAATGATTTTTCTCTGCGAGTGAAAATCGTGTAGCCCAAACTGTAGGTCATACAAAAGTGAACCAGACGTCAATAAGTACAGTAGTGTGGCATGAAATATGTGCTTGAGCTGCCTGATGTTGGTGGTCTCATGCGGAGTCTAAATTTTAGCCCGTATCTCAAAAACATGAGTCGTAGAAACATGGTTATCTCTCATAACTTAATGAGAACAAACTTACAAGTTGGACCAAGCTCCGCCTACTTCAATTTTAGCTCATTTGCACAAGATGCGAAACCTACTCTGGCCAACTACTATTAGGAGAAATTTTATTCTAGGTATTTATTTTTCCGATTTCTGCATTACTGAGTCAGTACGAAAAACAAATTTTGATGTCCAGA
>JAQMCW010000035.1:16411938-16426964 GCA_030068335.1 Chrysichthys cranchii | reverse complement strand
TCAAAGCTAAAATATAACCAAAAACATTTTTGCAAAGCATGCTTGGGCCCCTCAGCTCGCTCCTTGCAGCTACATTTACCCTTTTCTTTCTTTTTATTGCTGTTGTTGTTGTTGTTATTTGTCCATTGTAAATAATATGATGTACTGTGAGTGTTTTGATGCTCTTTATTGATTTTGTTGTCATTAAATGTTGTTCTAGGTCTTATTACATATAGGCCATATATTCACACTCTTACATGCAGTGCTGTGCTACCCATTTCCAGTAATTGCACTGCTTTGGAGTTATTTTTAGTTGGCTTAAGTGGACAAGTAAAAGCTAGAGAGAGAATGAAAGAGAGAGAAAAAGAGAAGTAGATATAGACAGACAGAAAAAATGGGAGAGAGAGAGAGAGAGAGAGAGAGAGAGAGAGAGAGAGAGAGAGAGAGAGAGAGAGAGTTGTGAATAATGTGCTGAGTTCACTAATGGGGCTTCAAAGTATCCTTAAATGAATCAAGGTCTTTTACAGTCATCAGGCAGGTAACAGAGAACCTGTCACTCCCACCCACTCACTGATTAGAGATTCAGACTGAAAATGGGGTAAGGGAGAAAAAAAATCTGGACTGTCATTTAAAGTTTGGTGTAACTAAAGTTTGCATATAAATGTGCATATAAATATTGATGGGAGAAACTTGTGCTGAAAGCCATATGCTTTCGGGTCGGTTTTGACAGTTGGACGCTGGTATGTAATTAAACGGTGGACTCATAGTTTGCGGCTGTTTAATAACTTCTGCTAGTTATATCCAGCATGACATGAAACAAGAGCGCATAGTTTTTACATATGGTACTGTTTTCCTACACTTCATAACAGAGTGTATTAATACCTCCAAATAGGTTTCAGGTTCTACTGTTTACTATAAACCTTTTGAAAAACTTTGGTCCTGCCACTCTGTGTTCTAAATAGCCCCGCTAATGGCCAAAAGTGCTTCAGCATGCTCGAACCCATGTATTGATATTGTTGAACTTGGCAGGGCTGATTACATTCATGCTATGTTTGTCTGATTTGTCTCATTTAATCTGAATGTTTGAATTGTCGGGCATTTCAGCTCTATACAATAAGTTTAGCAGTCGGGTGAGCGAGTGGAGGAGGGAAGGGGGAGGGGTGCAGGGTGTTATGGAGGGAGGGAGGAGGGGGGGTGCTTCTCGTAAACTTTCCAACTTCATATTTTTTGCGAAGTGAACGAGCCTCGGGCTATACGCGCAAATCATAATGCATTCGGCAAATATTCTCTGGACAAAACATGCATTTATGAAGAGATGGCCTTTACTGGAGGAATGCATAGAGAGTATGCTTAACAAACAATACACCCACACACATGCGCGCACGAGAGAGAGAGAGAGAGAGAGAGAGTAGATGTAAAATGAATTTGTGCATTTGTGTGAGATAATAGCTTTCTATATTACCACTGTACAAAATGGTTGCCACACTGTTATAGCTGCTAGCTAATCTCAGCTCCAGCAATCCTGAGTTCAGCATGAACGCATAGATAAACTGCAACTGAATAGATCAGAGACAGAAAAAGAGAGCGAGAGAGAAGAGTGCCTGCAGTTAAACTCCTTCAGTTTAGGCTACTCTACACAGGAAAACATGTCTTGAATGTGAAATATGTGTCAGCTCGAAAAATCCAGCATAGCCATGTGATCCCATTGTTAGAAACCTTACATCTATTTCCTTTCAGCACCTTACAGTGGAGGCTATATAAGCTGTATCATAGCATGCATAGCACAGGATGTATGACATAAGCGATCGAATGATCACTTGGCTGCTTGTTGTCTATTCATCACTTCCTAAGTGACTGCATATTGCTGTTTTGTAATCCTAACTGTGCTGGGCCTTTTATTTAACGGAAGTCAGCGTGAGCTACGCTGCACTAGAGATACTGTATATACACAATGCTAAAAAGAAGCATGCGGATAAGAGGCAGGTCGAAAATTGCATTGCAAATATACAGATGTAGTTTAAGCTGCACGTTAACATACAAAGATGTTTCTTTTCTTTTCTTTTTCCCCCCAAACATGTTTAGTAGATTCTTGTCCCAGGCCTTTCTCAGAGACCAAAGCATGTATATGTCTATATCTTCTTTTGGATGATCACAGTAGGTATGCCACTCCCATCCAAATACTGCTCTTGGCAGTTATTTCGAATTTCCTATAGCAATAAGGAACGAACGATTTACCCCTTGACGTCCACCACTTTCAGGTGAGCTAGAACAACATTAGAGGATCCACGTTATTAATTCTGTGGCTTAAACGAGAAACCTACGTACTCCTTCTAGCATTAGGTTTCCTCCATAACTGCCATTTCCACTGCAAGAACCGGCGCTTCGTCTTCAGATGTTAGAACACAGCAACTAGTGCGTTAACATGTTCGAGACAGGAAATGAGAGCCACCCATTATGGTTGGCCTACTTTTACCGAACCATTTCCGGTTCAAGGGATGCCACAGAACCCCACCACGTATCTCGATGCTCTTATTACGCACATGCGGCCTCCTATAGGATGCACAACCTCCGAGCCACATTTGAATGCTTGCTTTATTAAAGCTGGCTTGCATAAAGGGGCCATTGTGGCCGAGAGAGCAGACGTTTCCCTTCAAATTTGCTGCATAATGTCCACTTGAAAAAAAAGATCATTTTTCAGTATGCGCAGTCGGCATACTGTACCCTCTCTGGCTCGCCGGCTGATCTTTTCCATATGTTCCAACCCACAGGCTATACTCTGCGACACACTTCTATAAACACACATCGCCAAATTATGAGTTACTTACTGGGAAGATGGGGAGTTTTAAGTGCACTACCACAGGGGTGACGAGCAAAGCAAGCCGAGACATACGTCAAGGCCTTGCATCCGTTCTGCATCCTATATTGCTTTGCTTATAGATCTCTTGTGATGTTTCGGACTTTTACTACGCATCTGCTGCCTTTTTCTCTCCTATAGCACCTATATCTCCTCCGCTCGCATTTTATTTGCCGTCTTGCTCAGGGAAGTTTAAATATAACATCTTTGTGGGCGTGATTTTCAAAAATATGTCCGGTGCATGAATGAGACTCCGACCTGGATGTGACTATCTAACTTTCCTTCGAATAGCCATTACATCCACACAAGCAGTGGGTCACCAGGATGAAGCACTGACACAGCGTGATTGGTTCGGTGGCATATCGATCACAGATGCTGTTCTGCTTAATGTACAGTCCTCGGAACGTTCCGAAAAGCAATTCCAACACCTTTGGTACATGCATCCATGAATTAAAAGATGTGATTGGTGTGAAAAGAAGTAATCCAAACCACACATACAGGCTTAGGGCAACATTCGTGTAAAGCAATATTAATCGTTACACACGTCATTACATCAGACACCCCATCAATCTAACAGACTAAGCATGGCAAAAAAGCACTCATGCCTTCGTTAACGCCTGCATGCAAAGAATGCATTTCTCGCCGACGTTTTTGGTTGGAAATATTCTCCACAATTAGGTCATATAGGTACCCCTAGTTTTAGGTGCACGAGTGGATGCAGAGCTCTGTAAGCTCCACGCTTTATCCCAACGCTCCCCATCACATGTACACGCATAACGACTTGTTCCAGCCTAAATGAACCGAGACTCACATCTCCGCACTCTTAAAGTCAATGTGTTTGGGATGGACCTGAAAGCTGAATTCACAAGTGAGGTGGCAGGAGTCAGTGACCTCCCCCAAACACCCCAGCTCCAATTCTTCACTTTGCATTAAAAAAAAAAAAACCCACTAACAAAAACAGCTGTCAAGACGTCAGGTGTGTGCTTTTTAACTCATCAAGTAAAGAAAAGAGGGGAAAAAACCCAACAACAAATCCCACCCGTGCAAGCATCTGAGTAACTCCCAGCTGTGTATCTGCTGGGCTCTGAAGGCCCTGCGGCCATACACACATCCCTGCTCATCTGATATGCCTATAGTGCTATAACGCGTATTAGCCTACGCCCTGTGACTACAGCACGTGGCCCGGGGGCACGTGCCAAACGACGAAATATCTCGTGTTGTTTTGAGCTCGGTTGTCATTATTAGCCCTATTATTTCCTATAGGCTGTAGGATGCCACGTAGAGGTGGCAGCAGGTAGCTTAAATAAATAAATAGACAGATAGACAGATAGATAGATAGATAGATAGATAGATAAAGCAAGCAGCGCGCGCGCGATTATGGGATCTAGGGTTAAAAACCCAGAGTTTTGTTTTGCTTTGGGGATTTTTGGGTTGCTTGAATCGCGTCCCGGGTATTGCACACTGCCTTCCGAGGCCCAATAAGAGAATCCGATTAGCTGGGAGCGCGTGAGGAAACAATTAGCGCGCGCGGTAATTAATTGCCGGACTGCGCGAGCACGTGGAGCCTGGACTACGTCACCGCAGCGCCGTTTGCAGGGTCAGAGAGGCAGCAGCACGAAAACCGAGGAGCGGAAAGATACACAAAATCACCCGGAGCGGGACACGCCACAACACAGACATTTTATATATATATATATATAGACACACACACACACACACACACACACAACAAGATAAATGCGGGATAAATGCCCAAACCCTGCAGCCTGGAGGAAACGCACGCGCACCGAAAAAGTGCCTCAGACTAGTGTTTCTAACTTCGCGATACTGTATTAGACACAGGGTGAAACCTGCTGCGAAGTCCCACGGAAATCCCAAAACTGTCCTAAAGCGAAAACAAACCCCATGGACCAAAAACAAACCCAAAAGTTGGGTGTTTCGAGGCGACGCGGGCGCGTGCACACCCCGTGTAGCTGAGGCGCTGACTTCGGCAGCCGCGTTTCCCCCCAGAGGCGCGAGCGACGTCAAATTCAACCACGCGCCCTTGTTTTTGTTGTGCCACCAATTAGCCAATAGTCAGAGAGCACCGCGCGCTCGCCTTTCGCCTCCACCGTTCCTCTAAAGAAGCTCCAAAGTTTGGCTAGTCCTCCCCACCCTCCATCCCATCCTCCTTCCATCGTCCAGGACCGTCTGTCTTTTCCTTTCTGTCTGTTTGTTTGTTTGTTTGTTTGTTTGTCTGGGTTTGTACTTGTCTCCCGGGAGACTCGGGCTCGGGAGTGTCGCGGTGTTGCGTCTCGCGCGCGTTTCGCCTTATGAAACGCACCCCTAAAGAACAATAAGGCAGGTGAGGGAGGACAGGACAGGACAGGACAGGACAGCTGTCCAACTTCCGCACGCGGAGTTCAGCCGCGCGCTGTGGACGCACGAGCCACGAAGGGAGAAAATAAAATTTTTTTTTAAAAAACCGGAGAAAGAAAGTAAGTCTGTGCGCATGAAGAAGAAGAAGAAGAAGGAAAAGGAGGAGAAGAAGGAGAAGCATGGATATGCACTCGGGACCTTACCTTGTTGCAGTGGTAATAGTCCAGAGAGGCGAGGCTGGAGTCGGTGGATAATGTGCAGGAGCCCACGCTCGAAGGGGGTGCAGGATAAAATCTCACATCCATCGCCCGCTCCGCTCCACTGAAGGCATGAAAACAGGTTCAGCGTCTACCAGTCTCTCTCTCTCTCTCTCTCTCTCGAGCGCGCGCGCTTGCTCTATTGTTAACCCAAACAAAAAAGAAACAGAACGATTGAAAGAAGAAAAAAAAGGGGTTGAGTCTCTCTCTCTCTCTCTCTCTCTCTCTCTCTCTCTCTCTCCAGGCGCTCTTTTCCTCACATCCGTTCGCGGTTTTTCACTTCAGCACGAAAACACACACACGCACACACACACACACGCACGCACGCACACGCGCGCGCCGCTCAGTTATGCCTGAGGATGGTGTACAGTACTGACTTCTGGGGAGGTTCACCGGACCCAGCGCTGGTGTTATTATTATTAGGAGGGAGAGAAAGAAGACTAAAAGTTCACTCTGCTATAAAAGTGGATCTCAGACTGCAGGCGGACAGGTGGTGCGCGTGGCCGTTTGGAAAACAAAAACAAAAAGAAAGCCAAACGCTACAGCCTTTGCCCTCCGTTCCGGTCGCGCGCCGTAGGATGGCTTCGGTGGGGTATTAATTCATGCACTCGGTGTGGACGGAGCAGGAGAGCGCGTCCGTGCGTTCAGGCTCCATGGGAAACGCCAAGCGACCTCTGCTGTTGGGAAAAGGAACAGGGGCTGGGGGAGGGGGTGGGGGGTACCGGGTTTGATCATCATGATCATTAGAGCGAGGTGAAACCGGAAGTGGACGGTGCATCGGAGGAAAAGGTGCCTACTACATTAAGGGTGCACGGTTATTTGCCTAAAGCTGATGAAGTTCCAGGATTTGCTCGGGTGTTTTAGGTTATTTGAATGCGTTTGATGGGCGGCTCCGGTGTGGTGGTTAGCGCTGTCGGCTCACAGCAAGACGGTCCTGGGTTCGATCCCCGGGGTCGACCTGGGCGCCTTTCTGTGTGGAGTTTGCACATTCTCCACTGGGTTTCCTCCTGGTACTCTGGTTTCCTCCCGCAGTCCAAAGACATGCACAGAGGGGTTTAGGCTTATTGGCTACTCTAAATTGGCCGTAGGTGTGAATGTGAGTGTGAATGGTTGTCCGCCTCGGGGGGTCGGCCCTGCGGAGGATTGATGACCTGACCAGAGTGTACCCTGCCTCTTGCCCGAAGTCAGCTGGGATTGGCTCCAGCTTCCTCCCACGACCCTGAACAGGATTGAGCAGCAGAAGACGAGTGAGGGAGTGAATGTGTTCTCTTTTTCCGCACAGTTTAGTTAACTAGGCCTGCATCTAGCTACGGTCAAACTCCGGAACTTTACGGTACTTGAACTCGTCGTTTTCCGTTTTCGGCGCGAACTGACGAGAAAATTTTGTATTGGAGGACCGTCGGAAAATCCGGAACTCGTCCCGAAAAACCGCGCGATTTCCCTTTGTAAACAAACATTTACGCTCGGTTGGCGTCGGTCTTACGCGTCGCTCAGTAAGAATCACAACTGAACTTTAAAAGGAGGTTATTGAAAAGTTTGAAAGCAGCAGCAGAAGTGTGACTGATTTAGCCGCTTAGTATAACCTGCCCAGGACCACTGTAAGTACATTTTTAAGGCATAAAGGTTAACAGGGGTTGAAAACGGATTAATGTGTTTTCAGTTATTTCTTATGGGAAAAAAACGACCCGGTACTCGTCAGTTTCGAATCTCGTCGCTCCTTCTAGAATAAATTCCCGAACGAGAACCAGGGCATCACTGTAATTATATCCAAGTTCAAATTCAGCTATTTGTACCCAAATCACAGCCTGTACCAGACTAACCCCATCCTATAGCGAGCAAAACACACACCTAGACACCTCCCAGTGATTTGTTTTATACATGCTTACGAGTTCCTATTACTCTATTTTCCACAATAATATGAGAAGGTTTTACTACCATGTTGAAAGAAGGTTTTTATCTGCTTTTTCATTAAATGGATTAATATCACATTAGATATCACAGTAGTGGCGATGATGGAGGAAGGAGGGCGTTTTGAGTTTTGGGTAGACTTGGGCTAGGTTTTAAGCTAATTCATTTGAACACACTTGTATTTTTTATAGTCTCAGAGTCATAGTCACATACACACTTTCTGAGCACCAGGGTTGCTAAAGGTTACCTGAATAACATGTGCCACAATGTTACTAGACTCTCTTTTATTGTTTAAAGATGACCATCGCACTCATGCCAGACTTGTAGACTCATGTGGCAGCAGTACAAACTCCCGCCTCTAAATAATGCCTCTAAGGTGGAGAAAGTCCTGATGTGGCATGTCATGCTAGGGGGATTGTAGTCTGAGAATGAGATGCTCGAAGTAGCACTGTAAGTCATGTACTGGACACACCAAAGAATGCACTGGAGGTTTGCGGTCATGGAATGCTGCATGGCCAATTGATCGGTTCACAGAGTTGGTTAATATTACCAATAATATAATATATGATAATATATGATATTCTATATAATTATAATTGAACCTAATCTAATTTAATATATCAATAATATAATTAATATTACTGGTTGATGCGGTGCATGCTGTTTCCGGAAAGGCCCGTGTGCCTGAAGCTCTTGAGTTTGAGTGGTTTTCACATGATGAATCTCAGAACTAAGAAAAAGTATTTCACAGTCACTTCAAGTTGGTTAATGGGTTGTGATCTGACAACAGTGGGCCATGTGCCCTGCAATGGCCACAATAGATAGACAGACAGACAGACAGACAGACAGATAGGTAGGTAGGTAGGTAGATAGGTAGATAGAACTTTATTAATACCTCAGGAAGGTTCCTCTGGGAAATTTGGTACTGTATACCTTAGTGTAAGTTGAGACTTGGCAGCGTCTAACAGTCGTGAGAAGAAAGGTTAGTGTTTTGGGGATCAAGTAGTGCGCTACATCCAGTCATGGAACAGCTTCGTCCTGAGGGTATACAAGGAACCAGGGGATACTAGAAGCCAGACATTGGGCTTTAACGAAGACTTTCTATTGACTTGTTGATGAACACGACCTTCCACGGTACGTGATATCAGTTCCAGACTTAATGATTTTTGCTAAGACATATCTGCTGTTAGGATATCCAGAAAGTCATACTGTTTCTTGACTTTATACTATGCTTATCAGTCAATGTTGGACATGGCCATTAGGACTGACAAGTTGTTTGGGTCCAATTTGACTCTGAATCAGGGTCTAAATCCGTCAGCCGGTCACACCGTGTAAGCATCAGCATTGCTGCGCGGTCAGCACAGGGGATCTCTGAGCTAAACACTCTAAATCCTCTTTGAGTTGCCCAAACGCAAGGCCTTGAGGACATGTTGGTGCCCATCTTCAGCGCCCAAAGCGTTCACACTCCGACCTCCTGAGTGCGTGTCTTGCAGCATGGCTCATTTAATCATGCAGTACTTGTTGTGGTGAAGGAAAAGCCACTCAAACACATGAGCAGTATGTAGCCACGGGTCCACTAGTCAGCCAGACGATGGGGTGTGGAAATCTCTGAGCGGAAAAAAACTCTGGGGAAGAAACTAACCAGCTGGCAGAATGAGGGATGAACCGAAGGGAAACCGATTTGTGCCCCTTGTTGATGTGTTAGCAATCTGGCTCACATCTCCAGCCCATTTCAAATGGACTTGTGTGTTTCAGTCTATTTTCTCTGTGTATGTCATTACACAATGATTAGGAGCTAATAAACATCTCCATTTATTACGTAGTGACAAACCAAATCTTCCACAGCTGCACTGGGTCTGAAATGGTGCACCACTCCCTGCACAGATCCATGATGGCTGTTCAGTATTTAAGATATTCTGGTGCAGAATAAAATGTTTCGCCTGAAACGCACGAAGGCAAACCATCTAATAAACGCAGCAAATATCTGCAAAGGTATCTTTCTTCCCGTATGCATGTTGTATTTGTGTGTACGCCGGCACGTGTGAGCTGCCATCGTCATCACAGTGGGACACTTGTGTTCTCCCTAGGTTAGTGCTTGTGTATCAATCTTCTTTTCGTGCAGCATATATTGTCCGTGTGTGCATGTGTGTGTGTGGGGGGGGTGTAAGACAGGGTACTGGATCGGGAACCTGCTTAACAAGAGTCACAGATGGAATACTCCGTGGGTGTGTGGAGTCAGTCAAAGCTAGAAGCAACAGCTTAGATATATAGATGTGTGTGTGTGTGTGTGTGTGTGTGTGTGTGTGTGTGTGTGTGTGTGGCTTTTGTGTTAAAAACCTTTAGTTACTAAGGCATAGTATTATTATACTTACAGTAATATAGAAGTCTATATAGGTATATTACAAAGATAGTGAAATCCTGTATGTGTGTGTGTGTGTGTGTATGTGTGTGTGCGATGTCACCCATGGTTTGCATGGTTTACATGTTGCAGGTTTGCTCACATTAATGGATTTACCAAGCTCTGGGGTGCTTTATCATCATGGGCTTGGAACGCATGGTCCCTTCCCTCTTCGCATCCATCTGCGTTAAACAGAACGAATTAAAATCTGGCAACGGGATTCTAAAAATTAGTTTTATTTACTACAATGGATCGGCTGCTATGCAACAGCCAACCGAAACCAATTACAAGCAGGCTTTAGTCTGCCTTAATCACTCCACCACTTAGCCAATTAAAAGAACAAATGAAGCTTCGCCTTTTATAGCTTGAATGAAAGGAAACAGACCACATTAGGGGACGCAGAAATTTTCCAAAATAATTAAAATGGCTGTAATGAACTTCTTCTTTTTTTTTTTTAGAGTAATGCAGCTATTCTCTCTCTCTCTCTCTCTCTCTCGCTCTCTTTCGCACATGCACACACACATACACACACTTTCTCTTTCTATCTCACTTTATGCTCAAACCTATAAACTCAGCGTTGATTTCTGCAGTTTTCCCTCTACCTCTGTGAACAGATCCGTGTGTGTGCATGTGTACTCCTCTCCATATTTGTCCATCGCAAGTAATCATACGAAGAGGTCACACAAGTGTTATTTAATGTCAGAATGATGAGTGCATCCAGGAAGTCCTGCTTTATCTGAGCCGAGCTTGTCAACTCGAGCTTCCATCACAGCTCGCCTCAGCGAACAAAAGCATCCACTGTTCTCATTATACTCATTGTGCCTCATCATTAGCTGTATTCCACATTTTGGTTTTACCGGCGGACCCGCGCGAAGTAAAACCAGTATTTGCAGCACGGCATTGGCGCAAATAGTTGAACCTAGCAGAAACATTCAAGGAATTCACGTTTGAACCATTTGCAACATCAAGACAAAAGTGGTTTCCTCGTCAATTTCTGTAGGCAAAGAGACACAATGATCTTTTATTCATCCTACACACGAGCATCTTCTTTATTAGTTTGCGACAGTTCGTTAAAAGCCAACCAGGAAAGTAATCTGACAAAAAGAGTCTCTTGATGATCTCATGACAGGAACGCAATCACATCCGATACACACCCGCCTTCGCGTCTCTAAACTCTGTGCGCGCTTTCTTCATACGAAGAGTCAGATTTTCCAGAGATGTTCCTCAGAGATTCCTTCGAATTCTATCGAGCTGCTCTGCGTGGACCCACCATGAAGCCCTTAACTGTGTGGGTGCATTACGGCACTGCAGTAGATTCTAGCAGGAGAGAATATCTGAGGCAGCCAGATAATGGCGTATATACCTTTTAACCCTTCTCATGCAATGCCACTTTTCTAGCTCAGTTTTATGGGTTTCCCCTAAAGTTTCCTGAAAGTATGGTGTCAAACAGCTCAACAGAAAACGGTAGACACCACATTTCTCAGTGTTTGGGGAAACTAGTGGGTGAGAGGGTGTTTTTGTTTTAATTATTATTATTAATTGTTATTAAAACCAGTGTTGTGTGTGAGCTTTGGGTGTGTTCTGGTATGTTGCTGGACTTAGAAATAGCTAAATAGTACATTTTTAGGACCGAAGGTTAAGCTGAGGTGATATGGTTGGTGGATTTCTCTTAGTGGAATAGTAGAATGTACCTTTAGAGTATATTTGTGTTCATTATATTGCTTTCTCTTGCTGAGTGATGTCCAATTTAAAAGAAAAAAAAAAGACACCGCTTATAGATGATTCTCTTTTCTTTGTTCAGAGCGGTAAACGCGAGGTAGATTGCTATGTCAAATGTATCATCCTGTATGTTCGATATAAAGTTTCGTCGTACGGTCTTCTGTGGAATAAGAGACTATATTACGTAACCTTCGCGACAATTTTTTAGCATTTGAAATCCACACAGAATGAACGCGTATGAATGAAGCGCTGAATTAGAAACTGTTTTTAAATGAATTTCTTCCTGTCCACTTTGTGAGAATTTGATTATATATATATATATATATATATATACACACCGGTATATATATATATATATATATATATATATATAATGTTAATTTATTCATTTATTTTTTGTTTAAGAAACTGGCTTGAAATTACTGATTTGAAGGCATGTCTCACTGCTCACATTTCTCAGTCTCGGTCTGTACTCTCATGTCCTCTAAATAACAGTCATACTATTTGCATTATGAATAATAATGCAGGGGCTTGCTTGCTTGTAATAACTGTGACATTTAAAAATCAAAACGAGTGCACTCCACTTGCTGAAGAGTCGTATTTTCCCTCAACAAAAGCTTTGACTCAGAGCCAATGAAATGACTAAGATCAGCAGTTTGGTTATTGTCAGGCTTTCTGCCATTTTACATTTGCCTTTTATCCACTCGACTCTGTCAACCTGAGAAAGAGGTGGCAGATTCAGACGGCTGAAAGTGAAAGTCGCTGTTGGGTAAAAAAAAAAAGGGAAAAAAGTGCATATTCTCTCTATTTCGCCCCTCCGTCTTCCCTTCCATCTGCCCTTCTGGCTCTTTCTCATTTCTTCAGACATTCTGTCTATTTCTAGAAGCTTGCCACAGAAACACACCACCTAGGCAGTAAGTCCATTTCTCTTAGTTGTGTAACACACAGAATGACGGAGAAAGGAAAAAAAAAGGAGGGGGGCATTAGGTTTGAAAATCATAAAAAATTGTTTACATTTTATGTTAAAGAATTAAAGACTGACGTATCATTCCTTTCTTTCACAAGCCTCTTGTAGTCGAGGGAACACTCGAGGGTGGACAGTATGCTTTTACACAAGCAGCCGTCTCGTGTTTATACTAGGGAAGACGAGGACGAGAAGAAAGAAGCGTAAGAAAGACACAGTGGGAGAGGTGAATAACAGGCACCTCGTAATAAATCTCGTGATGCAGTATGTTTGATAAATGTTTGCTAATTTGACGGATTTTATTTTTAAACGCTGATAAAAAAAAAAGGCAGTTCAACTTAGGTTTCTTCTAGAATGGCAGGGTTTTGTTTGCACTTATGTATGGATTTGTAATTTAGCAGTTTTTTTTTTGTTTTTTTTTGTTCGAATTCAATTTGATCCAAGTGCACGTTTTATTTTGGTGACCACTATTTTACTGCCTAATCCTGTTTTATTATTTAGGGTATGCTGGGAGATAATTAGAATTTAATTGAATACATTTATTCCAACTCTGTCAGGAGACAGAGGCTTAAATATAAATGTAACACAAAAGCACCCTTTTTTTTGACTACTTCAAGACTACCTACTTTTTTTTTTCTATTCTCATAAAAAAAAGTGCTTTTACTGCTATTCAAGTGGAGTGTTATCAAAGGCAAATGGATCCTTTCATGCTCTCCCGAGGGCATTTGCATTAAAATATGGCATTAAAGTTTCCTTCACATACTTTTCTTATTATCATACATTTTAATGTTATGCACTTGGCTGTGCACAATGGTCATAGGAAATAATTACGTTCCGTTTTATGCTAGTTAATTTTATTTTCGTTTAACAATGCGGCAGAAGGAATGATTTCAATCTTCGCGTCTCAAATCGATAGCATTGCACTTGTCATTAGAAGTAGACTCAGACACACACACACACGCAAACACACGCAAACAGACCTATGTGTAAAAATCCTTCTGAGGACTCTTCTTCCCGCATCATGTCGTAACACGTCATATAGAAACAGCCTAATTATCAAGAAAGTCTAATAACAGGCTGTCGTTTTTCAAAGGTAAGAGCGGCGGCACGAATTTGATACAGGTTTGGTATGACTGTAACACGCATTCGACAGAGGACGACCAATGCAAGCTGCAGGAAAGGAAGCATATGCAGTGATGTGACAATTATGAACAAACCCTGTCATAATTATAAGCTCAACTTTGCTGTGTATGCGACTCAGGATTTTAGTATACTTTAATTAAAGAAGAAGCATTATCCAGCCAGGACAGAAAAACTACTGTTATTCTGCTGTTTTGAGTTGAAAATCCCCTGAAAATCTCCAAACAAGCCATAGTTCTAGGCACAAATTGTTTGGACTTGTATGTCAGACGTCAGGATGCACAAATGAAGGCAGTACAATCAGTGACTGTTGTAAAGCTAGCACCATAACACAGATAGTATAAATTTAACCCATTAACTGCCACATTTTTTCCTGCAAATTTTCATTTCTGTTCATTTACATCCAAATAGTAACAAAAACATCTACTTTCAAGAAATATGACTGTTAATTTTTCTAAAATTTCAATTTTTAGTCCAAGTCCCAAATGGGGATCATGGCACATGCCATCTATTTTTTATGCCATTCTATATATGATCCCCAAATGGGGACCACGGAAGCTAATGGGTTAATTCAGTGCTTAAAATAACTTAATAAGAACGATAATACATACTCAAATGGATAATCAGTACCATAGCTGGTGCTTATTAAGATAAAGGAAGCACCACTTTGTGTTATGGACTATAAATATTGTAATCGAAAACTGTAAACACAGAAAATCAATCTGACTGTCCCAAGACATCTAAAAGGAATCTTTTTCCCCCGCCTGTCCTTGGTGTTAAAACCTTGGGTGTAGCGCTGCCCTCTTGTTTAATGGCCAACTAGGTAGGTTTCAACCACCTGGATGCCCCCTGCTTCCCCCTCCCTTTCCTGCCACCAGGCACCCGCAGTTCACCCAGACTTCCAAGTAATTACACTCACATGCTCTTACCTTGTCTCGTGCTAAATAATAAGTATGATTCTACATTTTTCAAAATTTTGGGTTCTCAGACTTGTCCACCAGCACCAGCGTACACCGATTCCTCTTCTTCCTTGTCTTCCTTTCTTCTTCTTTGTTGTCCTTCCGGTGGTTCCTTAAAAGTTCATACTGCTGCTTGGAAAAATGTGAAATACAGAAGCCGAAGACCTCTCTAGAGGTTTGTCCGATCTGGGCTATTGTAGAGGCACAACATGGAGGCTCCGTAGAGGTGGACCCGCTCCATATGTAGATATAAAGGACTCATTCTAAGCTAACAAAAACGCAACAATTTGCAATTACAGCTAATTACCGTATATCTTCTAATAGAGGCCTGTCTCTTATAGACGCCCATCTCCAATAAACGCCGGGCTAAAACCACGACACGACAAATAGACGCCGGTCTCCAATAGATGCCAGGATGCAGGAAACGCCCATCTCCAATGACCAGTGATGGGACTAACGGCGTTATAATTAAACGGCGTTACTAACGGCG
>JAQMCW010000035.1:16292142-16305076 GCA_030068335.1 Chrysichthys cranchii | reverse complement strand
AACTTCCGTACTTCCTGATTATCAACGTATTTTCCGGCCAGTAAACCATCTTAGCACGTAGTGCTTTAGAATCTTTGGACATTACTTGAGAATGGATATACACTGAGCCAGGCCTTCCTTCCTCTCTTTCTTTCTTTAATAGCAATATAATCATTGGTACAACATTTCTGCCTGTTCGCCCACAGTTCACATGGGTTTCCTCTGGGATCTCCAATCTCCTCCCACTGTCCGAAAAACATGCAGATAGATGAACTGACTGTTCTAACCTGCCCTTAGGTGTGAATGTGTGTGCATGGACTCCTGCAACGGACCATCTCATGGGTGAATTTCCCCCATTCCTCTCAGTGTTGCTAGGAGAGGCTTCTGATCCATCACAACTCTGACCAGAATGTTGGTCAGACAACGGCTGAATTTGAGTGAATACAATTGTAAGCATGTAGGCTTATTAATGAACCCCGTGTCTCAAATCTCACATATAGCAATATAAACAGTGTTTATGGAAATAGAAACGGACAACACCTTTATTTGCTCGGATCATAGCGATGAACAGATTTCCACAGTGATAAATAAGAGATTTTGTATGGCGGGTGCTAAAATCCGTTTTTTCATCGTTGCATTCAGGAAAAAATGATGCAGACATATTAATAATACATAAATAAAATGTGTCAAAAACTGATTTGCCAGGCCACAGTTCGCAAAGTGGATGCATGCTGAAACGTTCAATCTAGCAGTGGTTTTATAAATTTTCAAATCAAGTGTAAATAAATAATATAAATGTTTCTATTTTTATGGAATATATATTTTGCAAATTGTTAGTAAAATAATTAGAGACCATTTAGGATATATAGGTTAACATGATTTAAATGGAATAGGGTTTAAGAGCAGAAGCAAAAGCACAGTAGGTAATATACAGTATATGGGCCTATGTGCCATAACCAAAGGCTGACTATAATAATAATAATAATAATAATAATAATAATAATAACACTTTATAACATTGAGCCATCCATCCATCCATTATCTATACCACTTATCCCTCAAGGATAGCTGGAACCAATCCTAGCTGACTTTGGCAGCTTGCCAATCTGTCGCAGGGTTAACATAGAAACGAACAACCAGTGACACTCACATTCAAACCTATGGGCAATTTAGAGTATCCAGTCAACCTAATCTGTACGTCTTTGGGCTGTGAAAGGAACTGGAGCACCCTGAGGAAACCCATGCAAACACGAGGAGAACATACAGTGTACAAACTCCACACAGAAAGACCCCTGTCGGCCAATAGATATAAACCCAGAGCCTGCTTGCTGTGAGGAGACAGTGAGTAACCACTGCACCACTGTGCCAGCAATATTTTATTACAATTTAATATAATAATTTACACTGTCCACTTTATTCTGAACATCTGTACACCTGCATGTTCATGCAGTTATCCAATTAGCCAATTATGAGGCAGCAACACAATGCAAAAAATCATACAGATACAGGTCAAGAGTGTCAGGTAATGTTCATATCAAACATCACAAAGGGAGGAAATGTGATTTTATTATTCATGCCAGACAGGCCGGTTTGAGAATTTCAGAAACTGCTGGGATCTCCTGGGATTTCCAATCTTTTTCTAATCTTAAAAAAACATCCGTGTGGGCTTATGTTCATCAACCACTCTAATCAACAAGGCATTTCCACCCACAGAACTGCAGCTCACTTGCTGTGTTGTGCTTTTCTAGAGAGAACATAACTGGCTGATTATATAATTGCATGAATGAGCAGGTGTTCAGGTGTTCCTTATAAAGTGGACAGTGTGTGTATTTTCCATTAACTGACATTATCTATTTCCATAACCTGAATCTTTTGTGAAAATCCTTAGTCTTTTTCGGCCTACTTTTTACTTTACGTGCAGCAGAGCTGTTTAAAAATGCCTGTTTTGTTCTCCAATCTGACTGAAGAAGCTGATGAGAACGTGGAAGACTCTACCTGGCTTTTGCGTGGAGGAAAGAAATGAACCAAGTTGTCATGGTAACTAGCCCCTAACCTGATTTGATACTGAATGTGGAGCAGTCGTGTCTCAGTGTCTGACGAGTTCACATCATTTTGTAATGATGCAGAGATACAGAGCAGAGACCTACCTTGGCTAAATAAGCCCTTGTTTCCTAATGTCACACATCACTACAAGTCCACTTCTGCTTTACTGTAATTCTCCCCAATACTCCTATTTGCTATAACAAACCAGCAGCAGGAAAAATAACATTGGTGCATTTGCAGAAAAAGAGGTTCTATTTTGATAGATAATAAACCACTGCAAGCAGTTTATGATATAATGCTGCACCACCATACTCTCTTGCTGCTGGGAAAGCCACAGTGGCTTTTATGTTTATTTATACAAAGAGCTCCCATAGTGTCTGCAGTCCATTAAATTGTTTTAGACTGTTAGAGGGAAAAACATCGGAAAGAAAATGAATATGATCATTATCATCACTTAAACAGGGGATTTGTAATTCATAATGTATCAGTAGGTGAAATATCATCAGGCTTTTTTTTTTTTTTTTTTAGATGAAAGTAATTTCATTCTCCAGAGATGAAATGGTTGCTAATGGTTTCTCTCTTATCAAATTCAGCTGAGCTCTTCCAAACTGGGAGATTTATCAACTATCAGTAGAAACCAGTTTACACCAGTTGGGTCTGTTACATTTTGATACACTATGTTTCAAATCAAATGTTATTCCTATGGCATTTCTTTTAGATAATCTATAACATAAAATACTTAGCAGTTCCCTTACACAGGGCACTTTTCCTTCTTCTGATGATATTCTAGAGAAATGTCAGACCAGAAGAAATTGAATTTTAAATCCATTTTTGTCTGGCAGTCCATTTCATATTAAAAGGGTAAATCATTAAAGTAATTTTATATTGTTTCCATTTTCTGTTTTGGTGGGAAAAAAAAAAAAAAAACAGGAAAAAAGGGGGAAAAAATCTTGTCAGTCTCTGCACTGGAGATCCTGAGTGGAGGTACGCATAAAAACTGGCTTATAAAAACTGGCTTATTGTTCACTGGGCTGTTGTCATGGAAACGCCTGGACGAACAGATGAAAAGCTGTCCTCCATCTCGTTCTTCTGCTTCCATGCTTCTCCGTAGAAAAACACCAACTAGACATGCATTATTTATCACTTTTCCAATTAAAGTCATCTTTGGTGTCACACCAAGGTTCTGATATACTGAGACCTCTGATTAACATCCACTATGCAGCTGTGTAATGCATAATTCTGCATTAACTTGATTTCATACAACAGGCCTGCACAGTGTATCCTGAGATGATTTAGAGTGTACGGTAAATATTCTAGGTATTAATGTGTCAGGGCACTAAGTATGCTGGGTTTTGGTGGAAATTGAGGGTCCAATCGATAGAGTGTAGTGTGATCACGCTCCTGGCTCAGATTAAAATGAATGACGGTAGGTGATAACACATAAATTCTATGAATTTCTTGCAAGAAAAATGTACATGTGCCCTATGTCACCTCATCACTGCCTCCTGCCTTCGCGTCTCCATGCACTCCAGTTCCCAGCTGTCTCCACAGCCTCCAAAGATGGCTACTGATGACTGCACTTCCCAGAAATCTTCTGCACTTCCTAGATCCCCGTCTCATGAATATTGAATATATAGACCTGTTTTGAAGTTTATTTTTTATCACTGAGCACTCTATTTAAGTTTCCCTGTTTTTTTTTTTTTTAAGATATTTTTTTGGCCTTTTTGCCTTTATTTTTGGATAGGACAGTAGAGATTATGACAGGAAGTGAGTGGGAGAGAGAGACAGGGAGAGATCGGGAAACGACCGCGGGTCGCAATCGAACCCGGGTCCCCGGATGTGTAGCTTGGTGCCCCAGCCCGCTGCGCCACGGCCGGGGCCAGTGTCCCTGTTTCCTAAGTGTTGTATTGTGTTCTTACATGCACACCAAACCTTTTGTCCCTGATATTGTGCTTTCTGGCTTTGAGTTCTGTTTACGGACTCTTTGTTCTTTTGCCTTTGCGTCTCATACACCTGATTTCTGAGTGATTTTGACCTGTTGTTTGTTTAGTGGATTTTAACCTTGGCAGTATTTTGGACTCTAATTGCCTGTAGTTTTTTTTTAATAAACTCACCTGCATTTATATCCATCACCCACCTCATATCTGACACAGCACGTCACCACTTTACATGGATGTCGTTGGGGAGATTAGCAGGTTCTCTCGGCCTTGCAGGGCCGGCTTCCAGGCGATAACCACCAGGATATCAGTGAGCTAAAAGAGTGTCTCATGTGCCTCAACTCTGCAATTGCTGCTGATGCTCGCCACTCAGGCACCCACCGACCAAGCTTCCCAGTCCAGGCATTGTGCACATTGAAAAGTATTATCATGAGCCCTCCCAGTACAAAGTATTCTTGGGATAGAGCTCTCTATACTTTGCCAGCCAGACCAGACTGACTGACCAACAAAAGGTGGCTGAATTCATCAGCATGCTGACAGGCAAATAGCTGCAGTGGGCCACCTCAGTCTGGGAATCAGGAGATATGGTTTATTTCAACCGCTTCCTTGTGCTTCCTCACCGGGTGTAAAAACACTGTCCAGTGGACAGAGCGGTTGGAGAACAGTTGTTAACCATATCCCAGAGGAGCTGCTGTGCAGCAGAGTATGCCCTGGAATTGCACACGCTGGTGGCGGACAGTGGCTGGAACTATCCCGCTCTGAAGACCGTCTTCCTTTGCTGACTTAATGATGACATCCTTACATAGATAGTGTGCCACAACAAGAATGTCTCACTGGATTCTCTAATCAACCTAGTCATCCACCTTGATAACCTCCATTGGAAGAGACCCATGCAGTGACCCCCACTCCTTCCTCCAGAGCCTGTATTCAGTGCCTTTCCCGTGCAGCTGTCCTACAGCCGACTCACTGCTGCCAAGAGAGAGAGAGAGAGAGAGAGAGAGGTGCCGTGAGCAACTCTGTTTCTACTGCAGGGAACCTGGCCAGACCATCTGCCTCTGTCCCTCATGGCAGAAGTAGCCTTGTGCTAGAGCAGAGGCTGAGTGGAACAACCATGCTTTCAAGCAGTGAGTCCCTCTAAAAACATTACACACCAATGTTTCATCATATAAATTCCTTAAATTTTTATCCTTGCAGCCTTGTTTGACTCCAGAGTGCCAGGCAAATTCATTGACCCTGGCACCGTATCTCAGCTCAAGTTACTGAGGCATCCTCTCCAGCTACTCCAGAACCCCCCCTCCTGCCCCCACTCCCTTACATGTTCAGGCCTTAGATAAAAGTCCCATTGCCAAGGTTGAGGCCACACACTGCTCTGAGCCACTCTACCTTCAGGACAGTACCCTCTGTGGTGACAGTACAACAGGAGCGCATTGCACTCATGGTTTCTATCACCAAGAGCCAATGAATAGTTTTCGGATTCCCCTGGCTGTTGCTGCAAAACCCACACATCTCCTGGCAAAGGAGTTCATTTGCCCACTGGTCTGAGATTTACAGAATGCACTACGTGCAACTGCCATGCACCTCACTTGCCTCCACAAGCATCGAAAGCCCAGAAACGCAGAGTCACGTCCCCAAGGCCTACCATGGATTCACCAACAAGTTCAGCAAAGTCAAAGCTACAGGCCACCACATTGACCATTTGACTGTGCTACTGATCTTCTCCCAGGTACAGTGCCTCCACAGAACAAAATCTACCCACTCTCACTCACAAAACAGTGGACCATGGAGGGGTACATCCAAGAAACATTCCAGCAGGGCTACATTGTCCCATCTATATCACCTGCTAAAGCTGGTTTCTTTTGAGTGGAAAAGAAGGGAGGTGGGCTCCGGCCATGTATTGATTATTGTGGAATAGCCCAGATCACTGTGAAGTATTCCAATGCACTGCCCCTGGTGCCTTCAGCCCTTGAATAACTGTGTAGTGCCAAGATCTTTGCCAAGCTTGACCACAATGCTTACAACTTGGTGAGCATCTGTGAAAGAAATTAATGGAAGACTTCTTTTAGCACCTCTAGCGGCCATTGTGAGTACTGTGTAATGCTGTATGGCATGTCCTGCGCTCCGAGTATCTTCCTGTGCCTGATTAATGATGTCTTGTGCAATATGATAGGGAAGTACATCATAGCCTATATTGATCTTAATTTATTCCCAATAAGCTTAAGAACATCAACTAGTATGTGATATCATGCTTTACCCGTGCCATGTCTAAGGTCAATTTCCCACTTGGAAAGCTCATGCCATTAACAAACCCCAGCCCAACCATGGTCCAACCTGGCAATCTATTTCATCACTGACCTGCCCAGGTTAGAAGGAAATACAGAAATTATAATCATCATCAACTGTGTTTCCATGTCTCAGTGCAGCATAGACTTCAGTTCCCAGCAGTCTCAGCTTCCTCCAAACATGGCTGCTGAAGACTACACTTCCCAGCACTCCTCTGCACTTCCTTGATCCCAGTTCCTGCTTATTGATTATTTACGCCTGTTTTGTAGTTTGTTTAAATAACTGAACACTCTATTTAAGTTCGCCTGTTTCCAGGTTAATATTATGTTCTCACATGCACACCAGCCTGCTGTCCCTGATATCGTGCTTTCTGGTTTTGAAATCTGTTTATGGCCTTTGACTTTGCTCTTTTGCCCTTGCCTCTGATACACCTGATTTCTGAGTAATTTTGACCTACATTGTGTCAATGTGCAATTGCAGAAAGGAACAAAAACATAAAACTTAGACTGAGACGTCAACAAAAACTAAGAAAAAAAAGTAGAAAAAAATATTTAAAAAACTGAATGAAGAAATACTCAGAAAAACTCCCTGAGATGACATGAGGAAGAAACCTTAAGAGTCAAAAGGGAACCGGATTGTGCGAATATAATAATTTCCCTTATACAGTAAATGTATATATTTGATTCAAAACAGCTAACTATGTTAACAGGATCAGAATATGAGCATCACTATTGTTTTAACTTTTTTTTTAGTTTGTACACTGTCACTTCTAATTAGTTAACCGTACTTAAAAATAAGCATGCAAACTGACTGTGATAGAAAACTGAGTAAAGTGAAATAGAACTTGTATGTTCCAAATAAATACACTTATTTGTTACATACAGTTCCCATTCCACTTTATGTAGATTGTTTAAGGCAATCAGTTTGCCTGCTTCTTTTTTTTTTTTTTTAAAGTAAGGTTAACTTATAGAATTTACAGTACTGTATCAAACTGACGTTATCAACTGTTCAGTGACGGGGACTTGAGTGTAAACTGTTCTTTTGATCAGTAGCACAGCAATTGCAGTCTTTAGGCTATCCATGCAAGGAAGAACATCCACAGCCATCTAGGCTGTCTGTGTGGTAACATCCACAGTAAACCTGTGGAGATCTCTAGGCTGTCCATGTGAGGCTATCTTATCTTTGTGACAAAGTGAGGCACGGTGATATTGCATAATCAGTCAGCATACAAAATGCTACTTACTAAACGTTTCTGGATTACTTAAAGGCCCACTATGTAGGTTTTAGGGAGATCGGTTAGCAGAAATGAAATATAATATTCTTAAACAGGTTTGCATTAGTGTAACTATGAATCATTGTATTTTTATAAGCTTTATATCTACACAGAGAGCAGGTCCTCTTCCACGGAGCTTCGTTTTTGTGCCACTACAGAAACCCAGAATGGACAGACCTCTAGAGAACCACCTGTTCCTCATTTCTGCATTTCCGCAAGTGGCAGCACAAATGCAGAAGGAAGCCCTGAAAGGGAGATAAAGAAGAAAAAAAGAAGACAAGGAAGAAGATAGCAGAGTAATCAGTGTTTGCCGGTACTGGCACACAGATTTGAAAACCTACATTTTAAAAAACACAGGATCATACTTTCTATTTGGCACAGAATATGCAAGGGAGTGTTAATGTTAGTACACTACAGGCACCTAAAAGTCACTGGATGTCCTAATACATGATGGGAAAGTTAACGATAAGTGACCTTGTTGTGATCATACATAGTGCACCTTTAAAATCAACACTAATAATTGTTCTGGGACTATGAACAGTTCGTATGAGGGAAATGCAAGGCGTTAGTACGCTGGAGTTCTAGGCCTACCTGACATTGCCCAGAACACTGTGCGCTAAGTAGTGTAGTAGGTCTGATTCACTTCCAAATGACCTCAGCCTTCTGGTGCTGCTCACTCATCATCATTCCAGTGTAAATCTGATGATCCATTAAATAAACATCAATGATTGTACTTATGATGAAATTACAAATGCATATTGGAGTGGAATTTGATTGTCAGAGTGTTAGACAGTGTGAGTCTATGATAGGATGATATGCTCTCTCTCTCTCTCTCTCTCACACACACACACACACACACACACACACACACACACCTCGTGTCCCTCAGTGACAGGCCTGGGCAGGTATGGTGTACTGTATATATCAGGTTTTGTTGATGATTGGGTTAGTTGGACCTGGTGCAGCTACTGTTTTAGTCTCCAGGGACATGATCTCATGATGTCTCCTTCTGTCTCTTGTCAAGGTCCAGACCACTCCCTTAGCTTCCGTGGTTTCAGTGCAGACTTTCCCCGCCTTTGTGGCCCACTATACAGGTTAGACGGTGGGTGTAATGTCTACAGTGTTGTTTTTTGGCAGACTATTTTAGCATGTGTTAGACCGACTCTCCCTCCATCCCCTCTGAATTATTGAGTTCCCTGTCGCTCTTTCCCACTCCTGCTGTCAGGGGGTCAGGAGATGCTGGCTTAGACTGAGAGAGAGAGAGAGAGAGAGAGAGAGACTGCGGACTCTCTAACCGCATCGCTATTGGTTTCTCCGTCTCGCGCATCCCCGAGCTCCTCCTTGCTCGCGCACTCGCGCTTCTCCCGGTCCTTACCCGCGCGCGCACACGCGCCTTAATCCACGAGCTGCTCGCACCTGACAGAGGGCGGAGGAGCCCCGGCACGCGCGCCCGCGCCTCCTCTCTCCTCTCCATGCCAGCGCCGCCGTCAACATGGTGCAGAAATCCCGCAACGGCGGGGTTTACCCGGGCCCGCAGACCGAGAAGAAGCTCAAGGTGGGCTTTGTGGGGCTCGAGGCGGCCGCGGCGGATTCGAGTCGTGATGGCGCGCTGCTCATCGCGGCCAGTGACGCGACCAAACGCGGCAGCATCCTGAGCAAGCAGCGCTCCGGCATCGCGGGCAAGAAGCCGCCCAAGCGCAACGCCTTCTACCGGCGCCTGCAGAATTTCCTCTACAATGTCCTGGAGAGACCACGAGGCTGGGCGTTCATCTACCACGCTTATGTGTGAGTAACTCCCATCAGTGATGCTGCAGAGCTTGACACGCCAGATGTGTTTGTTTGGGTTTTTTTTCTTTCCCTCTCTAGTAACCAATGCAGCCGGTGATATGTCCCATTGGTTATGTCCAATAAGCAGTCAGGTATCTTATCTCCACTTGGAGTTCATTCTCTCAGTCGCACGTGCGTATTTACCTCTTTACCTCATTTCCTAAATGACTGAAAAGGAGCGAGATGCCGAGTGTAGGGTACAAGTCCCGCGTGCTGGACTGATTCGTTTCCTTCTGCGTTCACACACGATACGGGTTTCTTCTGTTCCCTTCATCATATATGGGTTTTTTTTTTGTTTGTTTGTTTGTGTGTTTGCTATGTTGTTATAAAATACGGGATATATCTCTGC
Organism: Chrysichthys cranchii; assembly: GCA_030068335.1. Taxonomy (NCBI): domain Eukaryota; kingdom Metazoa; phylum Chordata; class Actinopteri; order Siluriformes; family Claroteidae; genus Chrysichthys; species Chrysichthys cranchii. The sequence goes on along the minus strand of JAQMCW010000035.1, from coordinate 16,295,388 downwards.
GGGTAAATCAGCTCGATGGTCGCGGCTTGTGTTTTCTCTGGTGCTGTTTTTGTTCCGAGTGATTAAGATTCCTCTCGGGACACGTGACTTGCGTATTTCAAAATAAAATGGGTTTTTTTTTTTTCTTGCTTGCTTTGGGAGCTGAGTGCTGTGTTTACTGGAGGTTTGGGCTGTCTCTTTCAGGACCTATGAGTGCTCTGGGATGAGACGCGTTCATGCACAGTTCGACATCTCCTGTTGTGGTGGGGGAATATTCAGAGAAGACAAAGAGGCGGTGGACTACTTGGGATGTACACTGCGTATGGGGGGGGGGTGGTATCTGCAATACATTCACCAGTTAATAGCTACATGCGTGTTATTGGTCGTGATGAATGGAAACATTTTGTTTCTTAAAATAATAATAATAATAATAATAATAATAATAATAATAATAGGGCCATGTTTACTACGTGCCCAGTGGCAACTCGAGGTGTGGACGTGCCCTGTAGTCTAATAAGCGGTTTTGTTTTGAACTAAAGCAATAGCAGATCACGCTCACTGTGAGGCACCCCCTCTCAGTCTGTGCGTTTTTCAGTCCTCGGATTGAGAGGATGCTCAGTGGAGTAGTCTCAGCCATTTCAGCACCAGCCAGCCGCGGACAGCTCCACGAGCAGCTGCTCAGACAAAGGCTGCGTCTCCAACCGAGACTAGGGGACTACACAGAACATGCTCCGAAACAAATGATAACCTTTAATGATTCTTCAGGATGTTCCTCTGTGGGAACCTTAAAGGTTCTACATAAAGCTCTACAAAAGACTGTTTTCCTTCAGAATGGATTTCAGGACTCATTTAGGAAACTAAGAATACTTAATTATCCAGCAAACCATTATAGATCCCTTGAAGAACCTAAATTTCTAACAGTGTACTGTATATCCAAATAATGTGCCACTCTAGCTATGTGTGTGTGTAGCATGATCCTGCTTTTTTTTACAGCCCAAAACTACATAACAAAATTAAACGCTTCAGTAGTAACATACACTGTAAAAAACAAAACAAATCAGTGCTGTAGATTTTACAGCAGTTTACTACTAGTACAACCTATATTGAAAAAGTAAAATATACAATAAACAGCTGTAAAATTACTGTAATATCTGATAAACTAACACAATCCAATACGTTTGCTCATTTGACTGATCAGGATGCAGCTGAGCTGAATGTTAAGGATCTTGTTCCAGGACCCAACCATGGCAATTTGGTGGTGCTGGGAATTAAAGACATTCTGATCTGTAATTCAAAGCTTTAAACCACTGAGCCACCACAAGCAGCTCAACTATAGCTTGCAATGATTCAAGCACTTCTACCACTAAATTCTCTCCAGACAAATATTTCATTGAAACAATGCAAGCTAGTAGAAATGGTTGTGGTGGCTTGGTGTTTAAGGCTTTGTGGTCTAGATACAAGGTATTTTATGTGTATTTATGTTAATTGTATACTATACTAGCTGACTACCCGGTAGCTTCGCTCACTGAGTGCAAGGGAAAAATAAATAAAATGCAGTATTTATAAAATCAGTTAGGTAATTACCAATTTTTTTTTCAACAAATCGTGGTCATACGTCATTTCCGTTTCAAACGCGAAAAGAAATTTATATATTTAGATCAAAGTTTTCTTAAATAATTACTTACCAAATAGGTGTTTGCTTCTTTTCAATATCAGTAAAATAACCCTCACACAAATAATAACAATTCATAAAGACGATATAAAAATGGTGTCCACAAACAAAGTGATTAGTTAAAATGTAAGCACTAGTTACGCTGTTGCCGGTCATACGTCATTTCCGTTTCAAACACGAAAAGAATTTTATACATGTAGATAACATATTACAGTACTTCAGTATAAATATGTTTTCTGTCTGTTTACTGTAATTTTTCAGTACTTTAATAGTAACCCAGATCAACAGTAAACTGCTGAAAAATCTACAGTATTTTTTTTTTTACAGTGTAGTGCAGGCCTACAGCATTTTTTATTTAGCAGCACGACATCCCAGTGGAATAACTCCAAAACCAGCCTAGTGTATTTTCCCCCTTCTTATGTTCCTGTGATTAGCAGAATGTGCTGACCAGCTTATTTTCAGGCCTCTGTTTTCTCCAAACATGAGAACATTTTGTAGTGAAATCAAATTTCACCAGGGATGGAAAAGCGTTGTGTTTGTATACTGTATAGGTGATATACTATGTTGCCTTATTTTCAAATGTGGCAGTACGTGCTTCTGAATGTAGTCAAAGCTTCAAGAATCACAGAGGTTGCCTCAGCCATTACATTACAGAAAGTTGAGAGTTAAACAAATAAATACACCAGAACTTAGCTACAGTATGTGTCACATTTTGTGGATTCAGCTACAGTGAGAGAAAATAATTATTCATACACTACTGTATTTGTTATTAAACATAGATCCAGTGCATATACAACATCTACTACAAATTTACACATAGTATCTTTAAAATTTGTACTTACAAATAAGAACAAGATGTATATATGTGTGAGCATAATCAAATAATTGTACCCTGATCGGGTACAAGTATTCAGACACCAAAAATTGCCACCATAAATACTTTGTTGCAAAGTTGTTGATAATTACAACATTAAGATATCTACAGGAAGAAGTAATTGTGGCTCAGTTTAGTCTTCTCGACAAATCGTGTTCAATTCTCCCAAGCCTAAGCAAGTCCCTCTAATGAACTCAATTTAAAATTCCTCCATAAATTCTCACTGGGATTAAAGTCAGGGGATCGATTAGGCCCTGCAAGGAATTTTACATTATTTTGGTATTATGTGTTTGGGGTTGTTGTCTTGTTGAAGACTTTCCCCATATTCATTTTCTTGGTTGATAAGCTTAAATTCATGTCTGATATGTCTTGGTATTACACAATATCATGACAGCCAACCTCCATACTCCATACTTCACTCTTAGAATCATATTCCCATCCCTAATTTCTCCAAACAAGACAATGCTAAATTATTGCTAAAGAGTTATATTTTGATTTTGTTTGGTCAGAGTTTATTGTTCTAAAATAGTTTGTCTAAATGTTTTTTAGACATGTATCTGTGACGCGGACGCAAGTCAGGCCGGGCGCGACACGCTCCAGATCCCCGGAGTACTGAGCCGGGCTTTCAGGTTCACCTCGCCTCTCGCTCCGAGTGCACCTGACGCTAATCACCGGAGGGTTATTTAAGCAGCCAGTCGTTCCCGAGTCTAGCGTCCGGTCA
>JAQMCW010000035.1:16079176-16091911 GCA_030068335.1 Chrysichthys cranchii | reverse complement strand
CACACACACACACAGATAGATAGATAGATAGATAGATAGATAGATAGATAGATAGATAGATAGATAGATAGATAGAAGCCTATAATAAGTAATAGAAACAGAAATATTCCTTATAAAGTTGACTAATAGACACCGGACGGTGGTGGAAGAACACCAAAGCCTTTCAGCTTAATGTACAGCCAAAAAAAAGAATAAACACAGACTGAAGCTTTTGTGATGTTATTTATTGACCATTTGACAGCCCAAGTTTTCCTAATCGACCAAAACAACAAATAAACACTGATAAAAAAATAAAATAAATAAATAATAATAATAATAAATGATACTAAAGACGACGTGTGTGTTTGAAACAGCTCGGAGAGAGGTGGACCGAACAGCTCGGCCACGCTTTTACAGCTCTGCGAAAGTAAACACAACTTTTGGGAATAAAAGCTTGAGCTGCCAATAGAATCACGCGCGTGCAGGTGACAGCCATTAGCGGCGGGGAGAGAGCGCGAGACTACACAGCAACAGCCGCGCGGCCGTGACGTGTTCGCGGCGCGCTGCTCGCGAGCGGCGCGCGCCTCCTGGAGACAGAAGTTGAGCTTTCTATTCGCTAAGCGTGCGCGCGGCCCACTTGCGCTGTTGCTAGGCAATACGCGGCACGCTTCTGCACCATGCATGTTAAAGGGCTCAACTCCTGTGCTCAGGAGAGTTTCTGAATACTAACGAGATGAGCCCCGGGTGACATCAGATGGCCACAAGTGACGGGTCATTCTCGTGTCCACACCCATACGGCGCGGTAAAAACGCAGCACGGCAACAGAAACAAAGTTCCTCCACACCTGCACTCTTTCCTGCTCCAGCCCTGAATGAAGGATGTTATTCATCAGTAAACTTTAACACACATAGACCTCTGTACGTCGCACTCAGGTCCGTGCCCTGCAATGATGCCAGTTCTATTGTACCAATTAGAACCAATTATACTGTAATATCCGCTCGCGCGAGCTCCCTGTAATAGTTTTAGGATTTGTCTTAACGCCGCATCGAGAGGCGCATGGACCTGGACAACAACAACAACATGCCCCGAACATGGAGCCATTATCATGGTGAAACACGAAATTATACTGTTTATGAAAATAGGGGGGAAAAGGGTAATTAATATTTAGGATCTTGTGCCCCTTTAAAACGATACAGTGCGAGATATCAATGAATCTCCAGGCAAGCCCAAGAGGAGGGGTGTTTATTTATTTGTTTTGTGTGTTTTTTTCTTCTTATTATTATTATTACTGTGTGCCATGGTTATCCCAAGCACCGGCTAATACCGGACGTTTCTTTTCTTTTCATTTTAAAACAATAAAGTCCGACACTTTAGTTGGAGTAGCTCTTATGTGTACAACTGGGACCGGGGACAAAACAACATTGCAATAAAAGCTCCTTAACATCTTCGGTTATTATGTAGCTAGGCTTTATGAGTGTTTTGCGAACGCCAGCAAAATCGATCAATTTTCTCACGTCCTTATAAGGTGTTTTGTCTGGGTTTTCTTTTTAATACAAGGCTGTTTAATAAAACATGCTCGGGCTCTGCGAGTCTTATCTCCGACTAGAAACCGGTTGCCAACGATTGCATCATTCCTTTCATGTGACTCCCTTACGCCCCAAATTCGTCCTGGCTGCCTTATGACTGCATCACATCTTTCCGCTCACACAAACGCGCTCCCGGAGAAACAACTAGCAGGACAAGGAAGCCCCGCCTTCCGCACTCACGACGCGCTCTGATTGGATGTCTCTAAGCAAAAGAGTTTTATCCTTCGTCCAGGATTGGGTGGTCCCCACGACTGTCGGCGCTCAACTCCATGTTTGTGTGTTCGGTTGGAGCTGAAGCGCTTCCTTCTGGGTTTGGTTGCCGTTCAGCCTCCTATATAAACAGCCCCGGGAGTTTCCGAAATTCATACTCGGTGACTTCAACTGAACAATGGTTAACATGAGCTATCACCAATCTCAACAAAAATATATACACAACCCGAGTCCGAGACAGTCGAGAAAACGGCATAATAAAAGAAAAAGGGTAAGTTTCCGTTTGGTCTTTGTTTTCCTTCCAGCTCGCCTAAGTTGGTGTAACTTTGGGACGCCGCCGCTCGCGCTTCAATCAACTTCAGATTTTCCATGTAGAAAAAGCTCGTGTTTTGGCAGCTGTCCCGCAGCTGTTTTTGGACAGCGCAGTTGTTCTCACTTCTTATCCTTCGGGGCGTTATTTCTATTAACCAGCTCTTATTTCTCACTGAACGGAAAGAAAGACAGGATGGATGTGTGTACCTTTAAATACATACATGTTTAAACTTGTTTTCTTCTTTTACAGTATTCCCTAACTTGCTTGTGTTTGGTTTAAAGGTCAACTTTGTCTTCGGTTTTAGGGAACTGACCTTAACGTCACTGCCAGGACAAAGTCAAACCCTTGTCTTTATTTTATGTGCCCCCCCTTTTTTTATTTACTTTTCAAGGCGATTAATCCTATTAGTACTAAATGTTAAAATCCAAATGTTATTTGTTGGGAGTTTATATTTTTATTTTATGGAAACCTTTGTTTTGTGTTCTCGCCTTTTTTTTTTTTTTACCGTCTTATTTATTTAGAGTTATTCTTAGGAGGTTCTTCTGTCCCTCTATGAAGTGTTGTCCTCCTTCCTACAGGGATGGTTGTGTTGTCCGTCTTTTGTTTCTCGGTCCTGGACTTTGGCTCCATGACGTAACTTGGCTGCCTTTCAGTTATTTAACAGACTCACAATAGTAATAACAATAGTAATAATAATAGTAATAACAATAGTAATAATAATAATAATAATAACAAATTTATTATTATTATTATTATTATTATTATTATTATTATTATTATTATTATTTTTATTTATTAACATTTACAAGTGTTCTTATAACTCAACAGATTTCCTGAAGTCTTTTTGGAAACAAACAAACAAAAAAACCCCAAACCAACCTGTCCAGTTTACAGCTGACCGTTTATTTCCCAAGCTTTCCCCCCAACTCTGAGTCCCTCCCCGGGGAGTTGGGTGTCACTCCGGCGGTGTGAAGTCACTCAGCTCCACTTGTTTCAGCGTTTGTGATGGCTGAGTGTCGGCGCTGGATTCACTCTTTTTATTTAAAGCTCGACCAAAAACAACTGAAGTTGAACTTCACGGTTTAACAGGCCTCCGCGGAGGACACGCTTTATTTATTTAATGCTGTACTTCTGAAAGGACCCCAAAGACCAGCAGCCTGAGCTCGGAAACGTCCCAGAAAACACCAAGTCCAATTTAAAGCCCGTGAATGATGGTGTGTGTGTGTGTGTGTGTGTGTGTGTGTTAATTGAACACGGAGCTCTCGGACTGTAGCAGGGGGCGCCAGCGGCCACAGCAGCGCTAGTGTTTACACACACACCGCTTTAACACGCATTCGTTTTCTTCAGTCACTAAAACACCGTGTGCACTCACTCACTCGGTCACTTTCACAGCTTTCACTTCTTCACCGCTCACGGGTTTTTTTCTTTCAGTAATTTCACTTGGTTTACAAAAATAAATCTTGACCTTTAACCCCCCCCCCCCCCCCCCCAGCAGTGTGGCGCGCGATTTTAATTCATTCTTGAGCTCTCTGGTTGAAGATATTGTTTCTTTATGAATGCTTGCTTCCTTTTCTTAATTTTTTAACGCTTCAGGTCAACTTTGTACACTTTGTCTGCGATAATGAACGCCACACTAACTTTGTTTATACGGTTATTTTCCAGAATTACTGGGACACCATATCGCCGACAACTCACAACCACACTTGATTAAGAAGAAACACTTTTAAGGTAAGCACGTGCTCCGAGTTGCTTTTTTATTGTGCGTGTGTGGGTGTCTAAATAAATAAATAAATAAATAAATAAATAAATAAATATTCTTTATTTAATTGCAATCTCACCGGGCACTTCTAATCTGCCACAGCCCTGTTGGTTTATTCTGCACTACAGCCTTGTTTGTGTATTGCTGTGCTAGTTGGCTTAGAATATCAGAGTAATCCAATAATCTCTTGTCATTTCTGGCACGTGCATTTTGGTTCATAAAGTTGGTTTATGAAGTTGACCAGTCTGGTGTGGTGGACTTGTGATCTCTGTAGTAACTCTCTCTGACCACTGTGTGTCCTTCGCCAACTGTATTTTCACCTGTCAATATCTGGACACTGTAGTTTGGACTTTCTTGTAGTATTGGCTGTAGTAATACTTCCCCATGTGGTGTGTGTGTGTGTGCGTGTGTGTGTGTGTTTAGCTGAAGGTATAAGGTTTGAAACTTTTTTTTTCTTTTGCATTCATTTAAAAAAAAAAAAAAAAAAGCTTAATTATTTTCTGGGCCAGGTCTGGTGTGCTGAGTGTAGGAGCGTGTCGAGTCGTCGTGTCTGTGCGTAGCAGCTGATTGGTTGAGATGACTGCGGAGTGGATGTACCCCCCCGGCGTGGCGCCGCTGTGTGGTGCAGAGTTGGAGGCGTGGTATGAAGACTTGCAAGATATATTGGGATCCGATGCAGGTGGGGCCAAGCACACACGCCCCCCACCCTGCGCCGAGGTCAGTCACGCCGAAAGCAACGGCTGCCGTCTCTGCTCTCGCACCTTCAATGTTACGCCCTCCCTCCTCCTCCTTTCTGTGCTCTGTAAAGGCATTTGATGTTTTTGACAAATCGATTTTCTTAATAGTGATTGAAGTCTGTTGCTTTGGTAATGAATTTTCTCTGCTATTTAATTTTCTTTCTTTCTTTTTTTTAATCACGTTGTTTCTCCCTTATCTGTCACATGCAGAAAGAGCCGGAGTTTCTGGATGTCTTGGAGAGCTGCTCACTCACCTGGCTGACGGAGGGGCAGGTGTGGGGGGAGGGGGTGCAGCGTGTGATGGAGGAGCCTTCACCACCTCCGCTGCTCCTCAGCCAGCCACCGGCACAGGAGGAGCAGCGTGGTGCACGAGAGACGGCGAGCTCTGGTGCAGGAGACCTTCTGCCCCCCGAGTTCTTCGAGCTGCTCAGCGAAGGAGGAGTCGGCCTGGTGGAAACAGGGGCAGTTACGGTCACCGATAGCCACCAGCACCATCACCATCACCCCCCGAACCCTCCACCTGCCTCCCCATCAGTCAGTGAGGAAGAGCTGTCCACAGTCCCAAACTCATCCCCGTCCTGCTCCTCGTCCTCCTCGGCCTCGCAGTCACCTTCCCTCAACTGCTCACCTTCCTCCTCCCCTCCTCTCTCCCCTCCACCAGCCCCTGCCTCCTCACGCCTGGGCAAGAGGAAGAAAGGGAGTGCACTTACTTCACCTTTCTCAGGGAAGAAGAGCAGAAAGGAACGGGAGCAGGAGAACGAGAGGAAGGTGCAGGAGCTGACCGACCAGAACGAGAGGCTCAAAGCCGAGATCGAGCGACTAGGCGAGGAGGTCCAGCGGACACGCCGTGCGCTCATCGAGAGGCTCGTCAACACCAGGAAGTGAGGGGTTACGAGAAGGAAGTGGGGTAGAGGGAGACAAGGGTTGGGAAAAAAGAAGGAACTAGTAGAATAATTAAATGGTAACCATGAGATGCACATATAGAGATGAGAGAAAAAGGCATGTGGAAACTGGGGAAGAGAGTGATTTTATGGGTCTTCCCCAAGAAGGAAGGAACGAGAGAGAAAGTGTGAAGTCTGAGTTGGATATAGAAATGGAAAAGGACCCCAGGTTTAGAGTTATTACTGTAAGAATCAGGCACCTTATTGAAAATCTAATACACAGTTTCCTACACAAGAAACAGACTGTAGGTTTATTGTATTTTCTTAAATGCAGTATCCATCACGTGTTGATTTTGTCCTTAAGTGTAATCGGATGGAGAAATCACGAAGTAGTAACAGACTCCTGGGGTGGGTGCAACCGGCAAATACTCTTGACCGTCCTCTAGAAATTTAAGCAGTTGTTTGTCAGTTTACCCTAGAAACAGATCTGCAAGATGTGTAAAATGGTTTTATGCAAGGATTCTCTGTGCATTTCATTGTAATCCAGTTATAGTCATAGATCAACATCATGTCTTACCATGAATAATTAAAAGGGCTTAAACAAAAATGTTAGGGTAGACATAGTTCACAGAAATAGCTCAGGACTTTTCTTTTTCTTTTTAAAGAGACTGCATTTTGCCTTTTTTTTTTTTTTCCTCTGAAGCTCAGCTCAAGCCATGGCCTTTAAGTGTGGATGGATAGGAGAAATGTGGTGGATCTAGTAGTCATTATATCACTTTCATAATTTCCTTTCTGAAGAAATTAGCCGTTTAGATTTTATAGTTCAAGCTGATCCATGCTTATTTTTCTATTCTATCTGCCAATGTAATCACTCATTTATATATAATCATTATTCATTACTGTGTAATAAGGTAAAAAAAAAAAAAAAAAAAAAAAGCATGCTAAATAGCTGTATGTGTAGTCAAATGTGATGTATTCCCTTTTTGGTTTTTACTTACTGTATTATACATTTATTAATAAAAAACAAGAAAACTGAACACAATGAATTTGAAGAGTGTTTATTTAATGGTCAGAAAGGCAAGGAATGTGAAGAATGAGAAAATGATTTAATGATAAAATAACTGCTCTGCAGACAAAGTATTCCCATACTACATTAAAAGCATTTTACTGTTGTATAGTGTTTATTTTGATGGCAGCAGTCGTATCAAGCTGGTGACTTATATTTTCATTCACAATGATTTTTTTTTTGTAGGGGGGGGGGCAAACAAACAAAAAAAATATCCCTGCCCTGGTTCACACAAAAGACGGCATCCTCACACCTACGCACTATTCCTCTTCTTTCATCACTTCTTTCTGTGCTAAGGGGAAGAAGCATATAGGAGCTGTCAGAAATATAATATAATATTAAGACTAAATACAATCGTCTTAACGCTTCAGGAAAATGTGCGGCACAGTATCCAACCATACAGTTATTACTTGTATATTAATACATAACATTATGGAAAGGCTTATTACTTCCATTGTGTATGGTTGTGAAAGCTATGGTCAAAAAGACGATGATCAGGAACAGCCAGGTGTTTTGGCTTTCTCAGGATCGGCTGCACTTACACTTGCAATAGGTTCGGCAGCTTGGTCTAGGCTGTGCTGCTCTTCCGTTCACCGAGACCCTGCCTGACAAAAGAAACGACTTGATCACGCTTTGGGGAATGAAAATGTAATTTAAAACCATTTAATATGATGCATTAAAAACAAATGTTTTTAACATATTAACAGGATTGCCAAAAAAAACCAAACAGTGTTAAAGTCCCCTTACTAACATTTCTGTTACAGCGTTAGTTGACATTGACACCACATATTTCAGCGTCAACACTCCACAAGCAAACTTGCATTCAGTGATGGGATTAAAAATACATCCGTAAAAAATTAACCGTTAATAAATGCTGACAATTAACTGAAGTCAGGTCTCTCGGTGCCACTAATCCCAACATATATATTCTGCAAATGAATCACCACCAGCATTCATACCGACATTGGTTTATTCCATTTCTCGTTGTGGACTTTAGTTGTGCATGGAATAAATATTTGTTAATGCACGTTCATTTAATATTTAGACAACGTGTGAACAATCGATCAATAGTGCAAGTGTTTCATATATTTTACTATTCACTTGCATTAATTAATCGAATTGTTCTTGAATATCAATTGCATCTCAAGACTGAAATTCAAGATTAGTCAGTGTTAACTAATTATAGTTACAAGGTACAAGGAAAAGCTATACAAGTTCACAAATCCAAACAATTATTTATTAAAAAAAAATAAATAAATAAATTCCACAAACATGCAGACATTTTGCTCACTGGAGCAGTGAAATTATTTCACCTTCTTTTTCCTGATAAAAAGGCCCAATTCTGCACGGACGGCAGTTTGTCTTAAAAATCTCTTTTCGATTAAGTTTTTTGCTCTAGCATGCCCACGGGCAAACAATTCTGAAGTGGGGGGGGAATAAAAATGCTAACCAATAAATAAAAATCAATCTCAACTAAACCATGACACCATAGTGATTGGCAGTAGTGGGTTTTGATCTGCTGGTGTTGGATCAATTTCATACTCAAGGCACGAGCAGGGGTGGCAGGGCAGGGGCAAAAAGCATGCAACGGTTTCACTCGGAGCTACCTTTCCTGTTGGGGTCTCCTCCTCCGGCTGAAAAGAAGGTTCCAGTAAGAAAAGGGAGACAGGACAAAGACCATATTAGCTATGATGGGAACGTGGCTGCTCGAGGTCTAGCCCTGAATTTCTTATCAATAAGTAAAGGCAAATATTATGCGGTTCCTCAGTGTTGTGATCACTTCCTGAACGCGGCTCAAAATATCGCCCCATCTTGCATTTCGAAAAATGTTGCAACAGGTGTGATTGGAGCTTGTTATTTCACTCTGGAATGATGTAATATCTAGACACCTCATCCAACTTATGAACTGGTCACAGTGCCATGCTTCATCAAAAACAGACTGTTCATCATGTCGGACCTCAAACGAAAAGTCAAGTTCAATCAAACCCGTCACACATATTTACGAACCTGTTGTCCGGCAAATTTCTTCCTCAGTATCTCAATTTGTTCAGACTCCAGCTTCTGGAACAAAGGACTGACCTGACAAAATTAAATGGAATCAAGAAATCAAATTAAATATTATTATTATTAATAATAATAATAATAATAATAATAATATTTCAAATGGCAACAAAATTCAATCTGGATTTCATCACAGAGTTGGATACAACAAAATGCTGTAGTTACACATTTATTACAGAATAATTACCGTGCCGATTTGGTGGCCGGTTGGTAGGCTGCGGAGGAAACATCCCTCAGCACCCAGCATGGCACTGGCACAATTATCTGGAGCTTGCAGCTGGGTTCGGATGGTCTGACTGACTGTGGGCATGTACGGCTCCAACATGGCCGACAGAAGACACGCCACGTTCACAGACACCCCAGTCACCGTGCCTGCATGTTTCCTACAGAAGAAACTCAAATGTTAAGACCTCAGAGCCATCTCATGGTTAAAAAAATAATTATAGAATGTGACAATTTTTATTAACAGGAAGCGATGGATAAAAGGGGTTTTTAAAAATCCTTTGCTTTAAAAAAAAAAAAAAAAAAGGTGTGTATTAACCATATCTGTGAAGACCATACATATTCACTTGTGCAGTGACCCAGACTATAATCACATTTACTTGCCTCTCCGCATCTCCTCCTTTGATCTTCTTCCAGGGTTCATTACTCTGAATATACTGGTTGCCATGACGAGAGATGTTAAGAATACACTTCAGGGCGTCGCGAATCCTGAACAATAAATTAATAAATACAATTTATATAAAAAAAAAAATAAAAAAAAAGTCAGGCATATATTCATACATATAGATTTTAAATTGTATTACATGTAGCTTGAAAAGTTGTACATTTATTTTCCAGTTTGACCTTTTGTAGTTAATTGTAAACCCCAAGGTGCACAAGCCTCAAAAATATTGTGCTTTTAGAAAAGAAAAAAAAAAAAGTTTTCTGAATAAAAAACACTTGCTAAATTACTGAAATCCTGCCATATTCGTTACATCTGTATTACACCTGAACCAGTTAAATACATTTTTTTAAAAAAAGGGATAATTTGTACAATCATATAACATTATAAGTAAAACACTTATTTGGTAAATACAATTTTCATTATCTAAACAAGATTAGGAAAACTCAAAAAAAAAAAATTCTTTTAAAGGAAATTCACATCACATTTAATCTTTAAACCTACAATTACTAAAGCATTACTTCAAAATGTACATGGAAACAATTTCCTGTTCAGTGTCGATGGATTTATCTCCAGTGTTCAGGAGCAACTAATACATAATTAAAATACATCTAACTGAATATTGGCCGTCCTGCCCAACTCCTGTGCACAATTTATCCTCATACATTATGTATGAAAAGCAATCTTCAAAATGTATTTCATTAAAGCTGACGTCATCAAACAAAAAAATGTTTTTCTTCATTAAACACAGAGTTCAGTTAAACCAATACTTGTAATATACATATTGATTTAACAACCAAATAAATGTGATGGCTCATAAATGTGTTTTAGTTTGTTCAACTGTTAGTTTCACAGCAAATGAGCAAATCATTTGGGTCTTGTTTGTTAAACTGTGTGGTCAAATAGTTACTGGTATGCAGTGGTGTGTAGACATGAATAGTGCTACCCTCGAGTGGTCTTTATCTGGAACAATGGGGGGTTTTTTGTTTGTTTTTTTTATTATAATTGTTTCGCTGTTGCTCTTATAGGAAAGGACAAAATTGCTATTTTACATTAAATCCATGCAAAATAAAATGAATTACACAAATAACCGTGAGAGAGAAAAACAAAACTAAAACATGTACTAAAGTAAATATAATTCTGACCTGACTTTATCCAGCAACTGGATGTACTGCTGGAGCTCCCTGGACACCTGAGCAATGAGATGCTTGTCTTCATCCTGTAGTACAATCTCGGGCACACAGCCGTTAAAGAACTTGCTCACAAACATACCCGCCCTAAGAGACAGGCAGAAAGCAAGGCACAGTCAAGAAAACGGAGCTGATCAAGTATATTTACCGAGCTGTGGCCTTCGATAATCATGGCAAAAGGTTTGGGTAGATGTGGGTGTGGCCTGTTGGTTCGTTTATTTATGCACACAATTAGTGGAAATAAAGTGGGAGTGTGCGTAGTCCATGTACCTGTTGATGAAATTGCCCAGGTTATTGAGCAGTTCAGAGTTGTTCTTCAGAGCCAGGTCAGCCCAAGAGAAGGCGGAGTCCTGGCCCTCAGGTCTCACGTAGGTGAGGTAGAAACGCCAAACGTCAGATGGAATGCCGGTGTCTTTAGCCATGTCTCCAAACACTCCCACACCACGGCTCTTTGAGAACTTCGTGTCCTCGTAGTTCAAATATTCTAGGCGTAAACAAACAACAAATTATACTATTTAATTAATACTTTACTTAAATATTTAACTTAGACCTCTAAAGTAGTTCAAGCTGGACCAGATGTTCCTTTTACCTCTAAAACCATGCCACTGATTTAAAACTCATCATTCTAGTAAAATTTGTAATAAAATGGATAGCACTGAATCTAAGATCTGATTGGCTGAGAAACGTTTGAAAGCACTATAAAACCACTATCATTAAAGTCATAATTAACGTGACTGATTTTAAACCAATAAAAGCATCTCAGTTAAGCTACGGTTAAAAAAAAAAAAAAAGAAAAGAAGAAAAGAAAAGAACAAAGAAGAAAAAAAAAATAATACACCAACCCATTTAAAAATGTTCTCATCTTTATACGTTATGTTGCTTAGCAAACCATGTTTCCTGTCAACACGTCACACTGCATGGCAAATATTTATACAACGATGCCCCACATGTCAAGACCGCTCTCCTTCGCGATGGCTTGCTGTAATGAACGGCCTCTCACGGCTTCACCTCACATCTGTTTGAAAGACCAAAATCAGATGTATAGTTTCCAGGGGGCTTGTTGTGCATCACCTGTAGCGATGAGATGGTTGACGAGTGTGTAGTTGTCCTGCGCCCCGAGCAGAGAGCAGGGGAAAACTACACTGTGGAATGGAACGTTGTCTTTAGCCATGAAGTTGTACAGCTCCACCTGCAGGACAAGTGGGAGAGACGCACCAAATTATTATTATTATTATGTTTTTTTGGTAATAGAGAGAATAATTATTTGCTATTCCAATAAGTATAAGCAATTTAAAATAAAAATAGGTGAAATGTCCATTTTAAACGGCATCCTAAACACGTCATCATAAAATTAAGATCAGATTTATACGTCTTCTCATCTAAACTGCCCTAATTGTACGTAGACACATTCGTTTATGAACCCGATCAATGTCTGATCTTAACCGAGCTCATTAATCCAGGAAATCTGTGCGCTAGTTTTTCACAAATTTTACACACACAGGCAGGCGCACAGAGTGAACCTGCATTAGGCGATATATACCGAATTCTTGTAATAAATCAGGATCAATAGACAGAACGGTCCCCCATTATTTCACAGATCATCTCCACGCTTGCATATTCTCACTGTAGAAACACTGATTTCCTGTTCGGTGTTTGAGGGGTTGAAATTTGGTACCTGTTGTGGGTTCTTCCACCACTTCTCCCATTCACCGGTGTAGTTGGCTGTTATGGAGAGGTATCCAATGGGTGCATCGAACCACACATAAAACACCTTTAAAGAAAGCACACTAGCTGAGTCAGGTGTCTGGAGAACAGAAAATAAGATCCAAGTGTTTGTAACTGTTTGCAGTGCTTTTCTACCTTCTCACTATATTCTGCGAGCGGTACAGGTGTCCCCCACTTCAGATCTCGTGTGATGCAGCGTGGCTTCAGACCGTCTCTTATCCACGACCGGGTGATTTGCTTAGCATTAGGGGTCCAGTCTCCGGTATTCAAAGTCTGCTCCAGCCACTTCTCCAACTCGCCTTCCAGCTGATAAATGCACACGGTCAGCATTAGTGTAAAGAATACATGTACACTAGAGTGCTGTTCGGGTCTCTTATTTCTGTCCGAACCCGACCCGCCTCCGCCAGAGCAGTGACCGAACCCGACCCGAACCCGACATGCATTTATAGGTTTCTGTCCGAACCTGACGTGAACCCAGTTGGAATTTTAATGTTTGGCTGAAACAGGCGCTGCTAAGTGATTATAATGATACTGTCTTAGGTGTAAAAAAAAAAAAAAAAAAAA
>JAQMCW010000035.1:16058110-16069366 GCA_030068335.1 Chrysichthys cranchii | reverse complement strand
TTGCTCAATTCTCTCTCTCTATATATATATTTATATACACATACGATTCTATTTATATATATATATATATATAAATGCTAATGTATCTTTTTGCTGTTGCTGTTGTTGTTGTTGTTGTTGTTGAAATCCTGTTACTCTGTGTTAAATCATTAACGTGCCACAGATGAATCCCCTGAAGCCGCCGGGTTTAAGTTGGCTCAGTGTTTAATACTACCTCCCTCCCTAGGTAGGGTTCCTATGTAGGGAGGTGGCAGTAAATTGAGACAGCATTGAAAGCAGCGCAGAGTTTGGTCACGTGACCGGGGCCAGTGCGGCTCGCGCTCGGGGCCGTGTTTGGGCTGGAGTGGAGTTTGAGCTGATGAGAAGATGCTCCACTGATCCTTTGGGCCGTCTTGTGGCTTACACATCCCCAATGCACCTGCAAAAGGTAAGACAAACACATCTCGTTTGGAGTTTTTCAAACACTTTCAGTACTTTTAGTGCTTAAAATGCTTTCCCATTGTTTTGTTGTTGTTGTTGTTTTTAAACTCTGTGCTCTGTGTGTGTGTGTGTGTGTGTGTGTGTGTGTGTGTGTGTGTGTAAATCCTTCATACTGAACCAAAGTGTGGCATAAATAGTTTGACTATATATATATATATATATATATATATATATATATATATATATATATATAACATACACAGATTTTATTTCCTCACCATTTGGGGGACGTTTAAATGAATCCACGTGGGTTAAATACGAATAAAATAATGCAGATAAAACACCTAACAGGGCTCATTGTTTATAGTTTAAATGGAGAATAATTCAGCACACAGACGGTGGTGGAGAGGACATCAGGTTACACTTTACTGCTCATTTGCCAAGTCTCTACAGGTAGAAATATTTTTAGCCTGGTCATTTGTCCCCTGCGGGTCACTATTAGCCCACAGGAAAGATTTCCCAAAGCGACAGTTTGTTTTTCCCCCCTACAGCCCCGTGTTAAATTGAAATATGTTTTTGTTTTTTCCTTTCCGTTTTTATCTGACAAATTGCCTTGCCCGAGCCGAGTGTTTCTGCGCATGCGCACTTCTGATAAACGCCTCATGCTTCTTCGCTCTCTCTGTACTGCCAGATGCACTATATAATCAGAATGATCTCCCAGTGAGACAAAATATCAAAATAATGCTATCTATCTATAGTTTCAACCTGGAAGCATTTTATTTAATTTTCCTGACAAGACACATTACACTCTCAAAAACATGATGATGCCTAGGGTTAAATCTTCTCTCAGGAACAAGGAGTCCTAAGGACCTGTCCCTGCTCTGGTCTCTGAGGTGGTGTCCTCAAGGGGACATCTTTTGTACTTTTATTTAATATGTGTCTTTCACCTGGAAGTATGTGGGATATTGTGCACCTCCCTGGTGATTTAAGGTACATAATTAGCTTTTAGAGTGAAACTTTAAACATACAGGACTTTCACCTTTCTGTGTAAAAGAGACACAACGGTTGATATTCGCGTGAGGAAACCACCCATACCACAAAGAAAGGTATACAGTATAACACCCTCTTTATTCCTGACAGTCAGTACTTTTATTCTGGAAGCCTTTTCTGTCAAAGTTAAATAGAGCTCAGGACAAATGTCTTTATCAGGACAGGTTATCTTTATGTAGAAATATCAGGTCAGGGTGAACGACCCATGCAGTCAATAGAAAGTGGGGACTAACAAAATCGGCGCTTTGCAACTCATGGCCTCAAATCACATCGATAGACAAAGCAGGAAACAGGGTATTTTAAAGCCAACACAGGTTGAAAATCCAGGGCCTTCTTTAAGGTCTCTCTGGACATCTTCATTAATGCCTAAACTGCAGCACGAAAACAGCAGGCTAGGTCAGATACCACGTTACATTTTCAGCACACGGTGGCTTTTCTAGCGCACATTTTTGGATGTTTTTGATGTATTGATGTAGAAAAAGGATGTGGTTGCTGTTGTTTCACATTTACAGTTCAGAGCGTTTTAATCCCACAGACCCCAGTGCTCTGAGAAGTGATGGAAAGAAAAAAAAAACTGTTTACAGACTGTCGGCTTTTTTTCTTCGTCTTGTCTTTTTTTTTTACACCCTTAAACCTGGGATGTGATGCTTCTGGTGTTTCTATATAAATAGTTTAGGAGATGTGGAAGTCCTAGTCCTGTTTTACGTTTTGATGTAAAATAGTTTTGTTATGTCTATTGCAATTGGCAGGCCTGTCCTTAAGTTAAGGGTTCCTTGTTTTACCGTTCCGGCAAAGCATATGTAAAAATATCTTAAAGGCCGTAGGAGAAAAGAAAAAAAAAAATCTCATGTTGCGCAACTGCAGTGTAATTCAGTAATATTTAGATGATGCAAAAATAAAAAAACCCAAAAGAAGCAAAAAACATCAGGGTATTACATGCTGTGTAGTGTTTCCAGAGAATCAGGGCATTTTGGACTAAAGCCTTTCATCATCTGTGCAAGCAAAGTGCTTCTATAGCTGTAGGATATGAATCATGTGAAAGAAACATTGTGCTTGCACAGCTAATGAAGGACTTTTAATCCAAAACTCACTGTTTCTCGGGACACAGCCTGCACACCTTATACATTGTATGAGGAACAGCCTAGTTTATTTTGCTGCATGACTGGAATAATCGATACGCAGTCATATGAGATCAAGATCGAACAACGCAATAGGCTGTATTGTTGCCCCCAACATCCCCCTTGAGTCTGGTTCCTCTCGAGACCAGGGAGATTTTCTTGCCACTGCTGTCTCTGGCTTGCTCTTTAGGGATCTAAATCTACATCCAGCTTTCTATAAAGCCACTTTGCGACAGTGTCTATTATTCTTAAAGACACTATACACATAAAATTGATTTGAATTTTATGAAATGAAAGCATTTCTCTAAAAAATAGGAATCGACCTGCGAAGCCATGGCATTTTCTCCAAATCAAAACACTAGAGCTCGATATATAATTTTTTTTTTTTTTCCGAATAAACCAAAGGTAGTTAATAAGCAGCACTGTATAGCAGTAGTACAAGTGTCTATTGCGGCTTTCATGGCAGTTTGAATTCACTGGTGTCTCTTGGGAAGAAACAGCATGCACTTTTTTTGGCCACTGAGTGGTGTTCTGTCTTTTCTTGGTTTCAGTTTGCTTTGACTCTCTTGTTTAATGTTGCTCTGCCTGTAACGGTTAGTGGAAATGCAAGCAGTTAAGTTCCGAACAAACCTTTTGAAGCTGTAATGCATGTACACATACCCACACACAAATGTCATACAACACAGAACTGAAGACCCTGCGGCTTTGCTGTGCAGAAATTCCATTATCTTTTCATTCAGTCGCAAGAAATATTACTTTTGTGATGTTATATTCCCTTTCAATTTTTTTTCAAGGTATTTAGTCTTAATTTATTTATGATATAAAATAATCTATGGCCTTCCTGTGCCTTTTAAACCTTTTTATTTTATTTTCCTTGGTTATATTTCTTATTACAGGAATATACACCCACAGGGCACTTTAATAGGAACACGTGTCCACTTGCAATCCAGGCAGGTATATAGTTGAATGTCAAACGGTGAACATTACGCAAAGCTCTCGACTAGTGTGCGCACAATTTTATGCACTGCGTTCCTGCTGCATGACTGGCTGATGAATGTGCAGGTGTATATATGTGTTCCCTATATTAAAGTCCCTGTTAAAGATATTACACTTCTGCTGTTGATTTAATGTTTTGCATTAGGTAAAGCGGCCACCTTGTGATGATTTTCACAGCACTGTAGCTGTTCTGTAAATGTAGTCGAGAAAACAACAGCCGTTGGGCCTTTGTGCAGGAGTTTGTTAGTTCTAGACCTCTCTATGTTCAGTGAACCTCATAGTTACTCAGTCCTTATATCCCTCATTTTTGTCTCCCAGATTCTAAAGGTGAAAATCATCTCTGCTGTTGACATGTCGAAAATGTCACATGTCTCTGTGCACAACACAGTGAGTGATAAAAGCAACGATAGGAAGTGTTGGACAGAATACCATGATTTGTTAGCGCTGCTATATTGCCTCTCGACCACGGACATGCAAAGTAGAATACAGGCAGGCGATTTGTATATATGATTATATGATCCGGCTGTCATAAACATCACTGCAATCTGGAGCCGTAAACCAAGGTGTCGAGCTAATGGGAGAGAAACAGCACATTATGCATAAGAGCTTCATATTACGTGCCATATTTGAGTAATGACATTTGAGCTTTGTGAAACCCTGCCAGAGTGCGTGGCTGCTTCACAAAAGCCAGCTCTGTCAGCGTGTTATTGAACGTCACTCTGCTCTACCGTTTTTCTCCACTTTCCTGTAGTTTCCTGTACCCTCACCCGGACCGATAGAATTCGTTCAGATCTCAGCGGGCATTGCTCATTGGTTGTCTGCGGGAGAAAGCATGCTATTGCCGTGTGTGATGCAAAGATTGTTGCATTTTTCAGGTGGCACCACAATTTCAAATACGGTGCAGCGAAAGTTGATTAGCTATTCAGACTTAGCTAAGTCTGGCATCATGTACTCGTGAGGAACTTTTTGCAGGATATTTCACGGATATCAGAGTATTTCGTAGGCTTGCCACAGTCACACAAGTGTTCTGTGAACTGTGCAAGACGGAGACTTTTTACTGTAACTTCAGGGTTATAAGGTTGCTAATTATGATGGGAAACAGATCAGCATCTTTAGAAATGTCGTTGATTGTTCAAATGGTATGTCCAAAGCTTTATAATTTGTTTCTTAATGATCTGGGGGGTTTTTTCTGTTTGGACAAACTACGTAAAAGAAACGGAGCGCTCTTGGTGTACAAACTCTTATAGCAAATAACCAGGACTTTGCCACTAACTTTATTTGGTGCAATTTATTGACTTTAAGAAATTCTCAGTCTACAGCTTGGAAAAATAGTACCTTTAGGTACATATTCTACCATGGGCATGTGAGAACACATTTATGTTGTGTGTGTGTTTTTTTTAAGTAGGTGTTTTTTATGGAGAGTCTTTCTGTACTGTTTAAGAAGGAGTCTCCAGTGTCAGCGCTTTTGTAAGTCAGAGGTAAAGCTGTGAATATAAATTTGACTGTATGGGAAGTCTTCACGACGATTTTTCAGTAACACGACAAGTTCATTACCTCCAAGAGAAAGTGAGGAAACACCTGTTTATAGCTGTTCTAACATAAGTGATAACAGGAATGATGCAGATGCTCCATAACATTAAACTAATGTAATTGAACTTTAACTATATTCGAATAAATAATATGACATCTTTAAAGCCAGGATAAGCGATTCATTTTAGAAGTATTTTTTTGTTGTTGTTATTGTTATATTTCTTGAAATTCTCTTTATATCATGACAGCAGCAAAAAAATCAAATGCCATTGACAATAAAAAGAAATAAAATCCATCAACTTTGGCAGTTGCAGGGCTGTAAAAAACAGCTTGCCTATCTTTCACAAGGCTATGTAGATTACTGACATATTGCTCAAGCGAGTTGATAGCTGGATTCGAGGACTCCAGCAGTAATCAGGCAATGCGCATTCATGTGTTTTATAGGAGTGGCTTTGGAGGGAGGGCTGGAGGGAGGGGGTTAGATACTTTCAAAATACTCTGGCAGGTTTAATAAATAACAAAAAAATCATCATCATTTGCAAATTGCTGTTGTGTATGAGGAACCAAACATATATTACATGGTAATTATATAATATTATATGTAAAACTCCATTTACCACATGCTATTGCACTATATCTGTTTTATAATATTATATCATCAGATATCACTATAATGCAATAACATGTCTGGCGTATCAAACCTTATCACAAACAACATCAGTCTTGTTTGTAGCTCCGTTCATAAAACTTGTCGTCGTCTGTGAGGAGCAGCATAACGTAGCTTATCATGAAATACAGTATCAGTTTTTAATCTATCTATCTATCTATCTATCTATCTATCTATCTATCTATCTATGTAGCTCTCTCTCTCTCTCTCTATATATATATATATGTGTGTGTGTGTGTGTGTGTGTGTGTGTGTGTGTGTGTGTGTGTGTGTGTTATTGAAAACTGTAAACGGAGTTGAATAAAGGATGAAGATTGCTCACACAAGTATTCTGACCTCTAAATTATATCAGGATTTAAGTTCTGCTCAAATAGTTTAATTAAAAATAAATGTAACCCATGAACTTTATTCAGCCCATGAAAGCTGAAATGTGACGCGTATTTGTCCATCTCTCTGTGAGCTTGATGAAGCAGAGTTCTTCCTGGGCAGTCGATAGCAGGAGAGTTGATTGTATGGTTGGCCAATTGAACAGGAGTGTGGCTTCAGGTCAGTGTACAGTGATTCATTATCATCTATTGGACTGGTGAGTGAATTGATTGGCCTTGTTGCAGGCATACTGACTATAACACGGCCCGCAGAGATTTTTCCATTTGGTGTTTATGCCTTCATAGGACACGTAATGCGGCAGGTTTTAAAATGAATGCTTTGACTTGAAATGCTGCTTAGAGATGACACTGACCTCAAAGTAATATGACATGAATCTTGTTATAGTTTACATGTGGTAGTGTGCTTGTAGGAAGAGTAATATGTTCTTAATATCCTAAAAATTCACATTATTGCAGATTAAAAAGGATGCAATATGAATTGTTCTTCCATTAAAGAGAGTGTGAATGCATGCGTTTTCTTCGAGGTTACTTCAAACAAGTGACTTCAGCATGTTTCCTAAACAGCAGCCTGTGCTGAATGTACACCCACCTGCGCTGACTTATTAGTGTAATAAATGTCAGTCCCATGACAACTGATTCAGCTGTGTGCAAAGAAACACGGCTCGATGGTGAAATCAAGCTGACTTTGGAGCAGAGAGAAACTAGGCATGGCTGTGTGTAAAGAGTATCCATCTCATATCAAGCTCTTCTCAGAATCTGAGGTCAGTGAGCGAGCTCAGGCTTACAAGGCTGATCCAGGGCCATTCACCGGGGATTAGTGGCTGTGATATATGGAAAAGCACGCATCCGACCACTGACCTATTATAAGCTGTTTCGCTGGTATGGGGTTAGGTTTTATTTTTGTAACACATTTTTGAAAACTGTCTTCATGAATTGAACTTCATAAATACTTTATAAATACATCATTGAACTTCATAAATACTTTACAATATCTAACACAGGTCCTTAAAATCACATTTCAAACATGCAGTAGATGTTATAATTTCAATATACATTGTCTTCGGCAAAATTTAAGCCTAATCTGTATTGCATCTAATGCATCTGGACTTTATTGTCGGTTACCATGAATATCAATTTCATTGAACTTTTTTAAAATACATTTTAAAGAGTAAAAATACATCACAGTCAATCTCATTCATACTGCTCGTGCAGGGTCTGGGGCGGCGTATCACACTCGGAGGAAAGCACTATCTGCCCACCTCCGCACGCATGAGCTCACAGACGCCCATGGTTAGCTAGTATTGCTGTAATGACAAGAGAGAGAGAGAGAGAGAGAGAGAGAGACCCCTCCACAGGCCAATTTTGCTCTCCCGAGCTCCCGGCTATGGACGGCTCTGGCATCATCAGATTCAAACCCGCTTCAGATGATATGGCAAACACTTTTTGGTTGCCCCACTCTCTGATTTATACCACATTCATGAAGCCCAAATCTCATCAGTGCAAGTGTTTTCATACTAAGAAGTGCATTCCTCTTCTTCATGATGCAGTTTGATACCTCTGTAGTAAAGTGTTGGATGTGTTCTTTATTTATGTGGGGGGGGGAAATGGAAAGCATGTAAAGACAGATATTTATTCAAGAATAGACTGAGCCAGGGTCAGGTCTAGTTATATGTTTGTAATTAGACATGCTTATACATGCATAGTTTTCTTTCTAAGCGTCTCATGTCAACTATTGACTTTTACAGCTTTTCATTTATGCTAGGGATGGCCGACCTGCATAAATCCCTTATCGCAATACATATGTTTTTTTTTTGTTTTTGTTTTTTTTTTACGAACGATTTGAACAATGGGTACATACCCCACGGACTATAAGTTATAGTGTGAAAAGCTTTGAGTTTAAGGAAAATGTGTGCATGTAAAGCTGAAGGTAAAAATGAGACATTTTGCACAAAGATATACTGTAACCTCTAAACAGCTCTAAGTTACCATGGAACAATACAGTCAGTCACTGGTACGAACTAATCGATAATTCCTGTGATACAAAAACTCTTCCTCAGGTTAGAAAAGTCTTTTCTGATTTCTGTCAAGACGATTTGTTATTTATTTTTCCCAAAGCATGACACATGGCCATGCAGTATTCTGTAAATGTTTTTCAATACTTATGCACATGCTGTGTGCATAATATTTTTTCAGAGAGAAAAAAAATTGGATATGGCATATGGCGTCCCTCCCTTTCTCTAATCTTTTTGCCCTTCACTCTTGGCACATGGCTGGCATGCGGCACCTGTCTGACTTGTCACTGCTAGTAAATGAAAGCAAATACCTGCTGGTTCCTGTGTGATTGCTTTGCATATATGTGAAGATACGGCTGAGAGTGCAAGACAGGCATCACTACAACAAGTGATTTTTCCCCTGGCAATGAACTAAACAAATGATTTAAAGCTTATGGAAAGCTCAGCGATTCTGAGTTGGACTTTGGTGATCTCGCATGTGGTTTCCTGTTTTCTCCACTTGTGCTCATGTCAGATCTTCACTTCCTGTAGAGGAAGCATATTCATTAACTTAGACCTATTTAACCGAGAGAGAGGCAGTAGAAACGATGGGCTTTATATTAGAAATATTTGTTGTGTATGACGCTTTAGTTGTTGTGTAGAACGTAATCAAAATGCTCCCTCACAGCTGCAAAAATTCTTTGTGTTTGTACCCGATATGTGTGCCACTGGGGGTGGGGGGTGGAGGGTAAAGGGGAATGCACGTGTGCTCCATATGTTGAGAGGGTGGTTTGGTTTTAACATAAACCACACCAAGCATCACTCAAGCACACTACTCTGCAGTGAGGATTAAGGCGCCTCCATTCTCCTGCCTTGCGTGCACACACACGAACACACATGCACGCGCACACCCTTTTACATTCAGGAAGCCAGGCTGTGGCCTTGTTTATCTCTAGTATACCAAGCTGTTCTTGCATTAACCTGCTTTATGTTTCTTTTATTTAAACTATTCTCAGTGCATTCATAAGAGGAGGGAAGTTCAGGGGAAACTTCAGTCATGAGATGACATACCAAATGCTTGTCTTTTCTCTCTCAGAGAAGAGCTTGGCTATACTGTTGGCATCATCACATGATACTGAAGATAACATCATTTTAAAAGAAAACAAGCGATGTACATTTTGCAGGGAACTGCTAACTATGCTGATTAGATCAGATTAAGTTGTACCAGCTGTGCTGAAATGGGGCTGTTCACAGTGTGAATAATGCATTTCCATATTATTGTTCAGTTAATTAAAACAATGTTGGTGGTAGGTAATTATTTGAATGAGATTTCTAGTATAGCATGCCAAATATCTGTGTAAGCACTTGGAGTAGGAGGAATCACAAGAAGATATAATTCTAGGAAATGGTACATACCACCTACCTACTTCTCCCTTTCTCTGCTATGATGGGTTTCTCTTAATTTTTCATTTTTACTATATAAGGCCATAGAAGACTGAGCGCAATGCAGTGATTAGGATAGAAAAATGCCAAAGTAATGCAAACATAAGCCTAATCCAGTTTGTAATCAGACACCGACTGTCAGTTGGTCTGTGATGAAGTTGCTCCATCAGACCTTTAAACCAGAGAAGAGCGATCACACATCCAGATTACAGCAGACAAAGTTTTAAAATGCTTTTCACTTACCTTCTATTCACTCACTCATCTTCTGTTGCTTAATCCTGTTCAGGGTCGTGGGGAGAAGCTGGAGCCAATCCCAGCTGACTTCAAGCGAAAGGCGGGGTACACCCTGGTCAGGTCGCCAATCCACCACAGGGCCAACACACACATACAGACAACCATTCACACTCACATTCACACCTTCGGGCAATTTAGAGTAGCCGATTAGCCTGATCCCCTCTGTGCATGTCTTTGGACTGTGGGAGGAAACCGGAGTACCTGGAGGAAACCCACGCAGACACAGGGAGAACATGCAAACTCCACAGAGAAAGGCGCCCAGGTCGACCCCGGGGATCAAAGCCAGGACCTTTTCGTTGTGAGACAACAGTGATAACCACTACAACACTTTGCCGCCCCAGTTACCTTCTAAAAAATTAAAAGAAGCAGTACAGCAATTGTTTCCACAGGCAGTGTAGGAAGAGACGGCGACGAGGCTCGTATTTAAATCCTGTGAGTAATTTTTACTGATGAGTGGTGAGACAGAGACTGAGGTACTGATGTTGATTTGCTATCATAAACCTAATTCATTACACTTTAGCAGTAATCTTACACTAGGGCTAGGTGGTGTGTTTGGCTATGTAACTAGAGTGGAATCTTTAAATGTATTTTTCTTCGCCTTTTACTTTTGGGGGGTATCCCTAAAATCACTTTTGAGAGATTAAAATGTTAAAACTTTACTTAGGATTGAGATACGTGCAAATGAGAAAGATCTTTCACTTTAGGAAAACTACAGTGGGATCAAAAAGTCCACAACCATTTTGAAATATTTAAAGTGGAAATGTCATGAAATTTTTGTTGTTGGTGCTGTTTTTAGTTAAGATGTGACATGTCAGTGTGACTTGGGGACTTACTGGGCCTTTCAAAAAGGGCTGTTTCCGTCCCAGTCTGTAATGGCCATTGAAAAAATACAGGCAAGTGTCTCTTAACTATGTAGTAACTCCCTCATTACTATATGTACTATATATAATCTTGATCAAGAAGATGGGGAGATGCCATCTCCTTAAAAGGGACAAGCATAGATGTCGGGGAAAAGCACAAGTGTGCTGCTCCAGGATGGACAAAAAGAGGAAGGAAGGTCCAAAGGAAGTTAACCCTGCTCTGGTACCATGAAAAAAGTCACATTCTTGATACCATGGTGAAAAACATGCTAAATGACCAGAATAACACCACTTTATTACAATATTTTTGTTTTCCTTGAAATAATATGATATGACAATGTGTTATAAAATCCAAATAATATTGCACAATGCTTCATGTTCGAGTTTCTACTTAGTTCACCCCCCTAGGCAAAAATGTTACTGTTGGCATTGGCATTGGTTATTGTTGGCACAACTAATTTGGTTTTCTTGTCACTTGATCTGGGACAAATATAGCATCTC
>JAQMCW010000035.1:16045788-16057523 GCA_030068335.1 Chrysichthys cranchii | reverse complement strand
ACTAATTTGGTTTTCTTGTCACTTGATCTGGGACAAATATAGCATCTCTTGCGTTGTCCTGGATGACGCTGTGTGGTACTTGCGGCTGGTTTGTGTGCCTCTGGTGGTGGGTTTTTGAGCCAAGTTGGGGGGGTTTTTCCCAAAAAACAAAACAAAACAAAAAAAAACTTGCAAACGTTGCAAAACCATCTCAGGGAATAATGTAAAAGAACTGAAAAGAACCTGACATGTCCCCTTTAAGCCAAGGAAAGTAAATGTTGAATATTTAATATTCAAGGTTCGGCACTATATCTAGGTCCCTATTTAAACGTAAGCAAATTAGTCAGACTGACCATGCTAACTGCTCTGTACAAGAGGCCAGTTTTTCCTCATGCGTAATCTCTACTGAAGCGTGTGTTCAGACAACACTCCGATGGTGGTAACCTAAAATGGATCACAGGGATTTGGACAAACTTGTGAATCCATAAGTTTAAAGCAAAAAGAAGCTTTTTTTAGTAGGAATTCTGAAATTCATGTAACTTTTTCATGGATTCTGCTTTTCACTCAGGTTGTTGTCAATAATACAATCTGTAATGAAAATTGTTGTATTAAATTAGAAAAGAATGCAAAATAGAAGTATTTTTGCTAGGTTTTTTTTTTTGTGACTCAGACTTTTGGACTTCACTGTATACAGTAGAAAATATTAATGCTCAACCATGTGAAGTCACAGGAGTGCAATAAGAAGAAGAATCAGTAAATAAAAGAATAGGAAAGTAAACATGGAAAAAGAAAAGTAAAAAAAAAATACATAAATAAAACAATTGAATAAAGAATGAAGAAATAAAAACAAAAATAGAAAAATATATTAAAAATAAAGGTAATAATTAAAGCATAAACATAAATATGAAGGTATATGACAGCCAATGCTGTTCTTTATTGCTTTTGCTGTTACCGTATGGTAATAGCAGCCGATAGGATAGAAAAGCATTTATTCTCTTAATATTTATTTTTATGTTTAAATTATTTTCTTTATTACTATTCCCCTATTGCTTTTGCTATTCCCGTTTCAGTGCCGCGGACTTGTGCATGCGCAGTATGAATGTGGTTGTGGTTTGAATTAAGCAGAGAAACACCATGGCAGAAGTTGAGCAAGAGTTAAGGAGAGGTGTCCACGTTCTTTTAAAACGTAAGGCCAATTTAATACTTCTTATTCGCTACAACAACTACAAAAATTCAGTTGATTTATTTATTCATACCTGTGTGTGTGTGTGTGTGTGTGTGCGTGTGCGCGCGAGAAAGTAACAATAATGTGCATAGGGGATAGGAAAAATAGACACCAGTTCTAAAATAATTCATTTCTCACTTATAAACATGTATTTCTCTTTAATAGCTTGCATTAAAGAGGTGAAACAGAAATGACAGGGGCAGGATGCTAGAGCTCGTACAGTTGTCATGGCAATGATAAACAAGACATGCATGCTTACAAGCAGTTGCTGCATCCTGTGTCACCACAACGCACAGGTACATTTTTGTAGAGGTACAAAAAAGTCAGGCTAGAAGTATAAATTGGCCTTAAGTGCTAAAAGAATTTGGGCACCTCTTCTTGACTCTTGTTCCGCTTCTGCCATGGCGTCTCTCCCCAATTCAAACCACAACCACATTTACACGGCGCATGCACAAATCCACAGTGCTGAAACTGGAATAGCAAAAGCAATAGGGGAAGATCATAGGCAATGCAGCCATATGGCAATAGCAATATGGGAATAGCAGTAGTATTTATTTTCATATTCTTTCATTTTTCTTTAGAATTTTGAATGATTTGTTTTATTTTTTTATATATACTTTTTATTTTTGTTTTGATTATTTAGGGTTTAATTTTTTGGAAAAATGGTTATTTTTTATTTTTCCACGTTCATTTCTTATTCTTTTACTGATTTCTTCTTTTCATTTTTTTATTTATTTTTATTTTTTTGCCTTTATTTTTGGATAGGACAATAGAGATTATGACAGGAAGTGAGTGGGAGAGAGAGACAGGGAGGGATCGGGAAATGACCACGGGTGGGAATCGAACCCGGGTCCCCGGATGTGTAGCTTGGTGCCCCAGCCCGCTGCGCCACAGCCGGGGCCTGATTTCTTCTTTTCTATCGCACTCCTGTGACTCCATAGAAGGGTTCTGACGTGGCCAGTACACATATTGCCACCAGTCTTGATTCTTGTATAATACATTAATCGGACTAACTAGGGCACCATTACGTGCCAAATGACTCTTTTTATTTGACTTATTAAGTTGATAATTCATAGGTTAAACTGATCCCTGTTACTTTAAGGGGGTAAAAGTCGCACAGTTTTTCTGACGTGTTGTGGAACATTGTTTTTATTTTTTTATTTTATTTTTTTTGGTTATGTGCATGCAAGTATTTATTCTTTATTATTTCTGCAGTTTGTTGAAAATAAAACTCTCAAACGTACTTTGAAGGGAAGACAATTATTATGTGGATGCTGAGGAACACGTGTCAGCCATGTACTCCGGCTTGAACTTGGTTATTGGAATATATAGAACACAGTTCTCCCATTCACACATAAGTCATTTTTCAGGCGCTTTCGGTGTTCTGTATATTCTCCCCTACTCGCTCTGACCACGCCCGCCAAGCATAAGTTTAAATATAGGGCGGCCTCATGAATGAACGTGAGATTTATTCAAAATAGAAGTAGACCGAGTCACACCCTCAGGTGTTTTGACTGTCAGGAAAGCGACTGTAAATGAAATCCATTCAAAGCATAACCCAGACTCTGATTTGGAGTGGGAGCTCAGCTATGGTAATAATGGCCTCAAAGGAAGGCAGTCTTTTTTATGTAGGCCTCTGACATAGGGAACGAATTATTAAAATGTAACAGTATACACTATCATCTCAAAACTCGCTCTGGTCTTTATAGTGTTCTGTGTAACCACACACAAACTGACCACTGGGGGCACTACCTGTGTGGAGGGTACTTGGATTACAATTTACATTTACATGTAGAGCATTTGGTAGATGTCTTTATCCAGAGCGACTTACAAATGTTCTTTATAGTGTCTGTCAAAAATATATTCTCATAATAGTGCAACACAAGCTAAAACCCTGTAGGAGACGCGCTAGTACAGCAATTAAACAGTACTTGGCCTTTGTTTGAAAGCAGTGGCTCCCACTAACTCTATTGTGGCTACATTTTTATGTACAGTATGTACTTTTTGTTGTGGAGAGAATATTAAGAATGGTGACCTGGACTGACCTGAGCATGACAGGATCAGTAATGTGTAAATACATTACAAAATACAGTGTATATTGAACGTGTGTGTGTGTGTGTGTGTGTGTGTGTGCTTGTGTGTATCTGTGTGGCCCTCCTGGGATGTGCTAATCGCTTTTCCCGCCATTTGTTTCAGAACATGGCACAATGGGCATCACACTGTCTTCTCCCACTGTCCAACAGTGCTAGCTGCTACTGTGGCATCAGCCCTTCCACCTGGCGCCACTGAGAGTCATGTTGTCAGGCAGCTGGTACAGGAGCATGAGCAGCCCCTCCCACAGTCTTCCAGTGGGCAGGGGGTCCCTGACGCCTGGCCTTGTGGTTCTGGAAGCCCAGTATGACTACTCGTACCGTGGGGCAGATGGACGGACTATCTCTATACACGACGGCGAGCGCTTTCTTTTGCTGAAAAAGACCAACTCTGACTGGTGGCAGGTGAGGAGGCTCGGAGTTGGCAAGAAAGCCAAGCCGCTGTACGTGCCCGCCGCCTATGTCATCGAGGTGCCAGTCAGCACACTGCATTCACCACAGGCCAGCAGCCAAACAGCAGCCTCACCTCAACACTCCTGGCTGGTTGCTCGCAGCTCACACAACCCGTGTGCTCAGACACAATGTTCAGGTATACTGTGTGTGTGGGGGTGGGGTGGGGGGGGGTGTATCCCACAAGGCTGCAAGTTTTTATTTTAAATGTTAAATTTTTGTATCCAGTGTATATAGAATTGTAGTAACATAAGTAGGGATTTGTTTTCTCACTGTAGGCCAGAGTGTGTGTTTGTTTTGTCAGACAAGAGGTGTGTATCAGTGCTTCCTTAATGAGGAATAAACTTAACATGATGTGCTGTTATCTGAAAATAACCATGCATCCTTCTGACACAGAGCAGAGGACTGTTATCATCCCAAGGGTGATTATTTTCCAGTAGCAGAACATAACAAATTGTTTTATTCCTCTTAAACCACAACAATGTGCCAGTGATTAGTTTAAATGAATTAACAAATGCCACCCAATACTTTATTATATAGTTACATTTTATTTTATGGAATGTACTCAGGACAGTCATTCTCCCTAGGTAGCCATTCTCCATTTTTCTCTCTCTTGAAGTTAATAAGGTCATTCCAGTGTCAGAAATCTTAAAGGAACAGCTTTATCAATCAAAATGGAGACTCCTCCTGTAAATGGTAAACATATTGTTACAGAATACTAAAAGCACGTTTTTAAATACGTCACAGTCCCTGTCTAACTTACTACAACGTTGTACACAAACGATAATGTATTAGAATGACCATGTTTGTACAAGGGAGAATCAAAAAGTAAAGGCAAAACACATTTAACAGCTTTATTGGAAGTAACTGTGAGAACCCGAACATATCACTTTTTCACATAGTCCCCGTGCAAGGTCATGCATTTGTTGTATTGTTCGACTAGCTTCTGTATTCCCACAGAGAAGGAAGTTTTTCGGCTGCTCCCGAAGCCAGGTGAGCACCGCTTCCTTTAGTTCATCATCGGAGCTGAATCTGTGACCGAGCAGCACCTGCTTCAGTGGACCGAAGATATGATAATCAGTCAGCACCAGATCTGGGCTGTAAGGAGAATGTGGAAGACGTTCGATGCTGTACTGTCCCTGCTGCTGTATGAGGACGTGCATTGTCATGGTGCAGCAAGACTGTTTTGGCTGGCATTCTTCTTCTTTTGGTGTGAATTGCAGGTTTAAGTTCATTTAGCAGCAATGCACAGTAATTTGCACTGTTCACTGTCTGCCCACGTGCTTGAAAATGTGCCAGAATAGGAACCTTCATGCCCCAAAAGAACATTTTCAGATTTTTTTGAGGGAGGGCTGACTTTTGAATTTCTTCTTTGCTGGAGAAGATGGATGTCTCCACTCCATGCGTTGTCTTTTGCTCTCTGGGTTATTGCGTAAATTTTAAAATTGCCTTTACTTTTTGATTCTCCCTCATATTAACTTGTGTTTTACAGTATAGCCAAAACTTCTGTCTGAGCTGTGCTGTATAAAAAATTATCTTTATTCTAACCAGTCAACATCCAGAATTCATCAGGACTATTCATGTGTAATGATATCAATGATGTGTGTAAGTATACACAATAAGATCCACTATCTGGCCAAAGGTTTGTGAACACCTGACCATACGTGGGACACAAAGTTGGAAGCGCTCAATTGTATAGGATGTCTTTGTGTGTTGTAGCATTCATATCTCCCTTTACTGCAACTAAGGGGTCTCATTCAAATAAGTTCCAGCATGACAGTACCCCTAACCACAAAGTGAGCTCCATGAAGACATGGTTGGATTGGAAGAATTTGAGTGGCCTGCACAGGGCCCTGACCTCAACCCCACTGAATGCTTTTGGGATGAACTGTAATGCCAGCTGCACCCCAGGTTTCCTCAGTGCCTCACCTCACCAATGTTCTTGTGTCTGAATGGGAAAATCTCAACAACCATGCTCTAAAATCAATCTAGAGGAAAGCCTTTACACAAGAGTGGAGATTATAATAACAGCAAAAGGGGACTAAATCTGCATTTCACAAATTCAACAAGTATATATAGGTGTCCTGATGAGGTGTCCACAAACCTTTGGCCATATATTGACCCTGAATGAGACACCAGTCCATCATAGGGCACAATACACACACTCACTCACGCCTAGAGGTGATTTAGCTTAACCAATCCACATACTAGCTTGTTTTTGGACACTGGAAGGACACAAGAGAAGGAAACCCACATGAACCTGAGAACATGTCAAACTCCACATGGGCAATAACTTCAGCTCAGGATCAATCCAGTGTCACAGATTGCATAAATGTTAGGCACAGCAGTACACCCTAATTGGCTATTTTTAACATGCAGGTATATTTTATTCGTAAAACATTGACATTGGAATAAAAATTCTTGGCCAAAGCCCAGGTTATTTTTCCTTTTAATAATGAATTTTTCTAGAGCTCTAACTTGTAGTTATATTCCCCCTCATGCTTTTTTTGAAAATTGAAAATCATGAATTAATGTATGAGTAATTTAAAAAACAAAACAAAACAACGACCCACTAACCAATTAAAAAACACATCCTTGAATTAGGACATTACACCCTTAAATCTATGCTGAAAATAAATCAAAATGGTAAGGAATAAAAAGTAAAACTGTAAGGTGTGTTCACAAGTACGGTGTAATTAAAATAAACAAATGTAACAATACTACATGCCTCTGGTCACAGTCCCCTCGTAGCCTTTAGCCTTTGCTCTCTGTTCTAGCACAATGGAGATTTGTCTTGTTCTTTGGTTTGGTTTTGGTCTATACCGACCGCATCAGTGCTTTGTTTCTGGGGAAGAGAGTGTTTGATTAACACCAGAATGTACACGCAATGTAATGACTTTACCTTATTGTGACTTTGTGCTTTCATTATTGGAGGGAAGTGACATACTGTAGGTTAAACATAAGGCAGGACTTTTAATGTGGTTAGCTTTTTGGGATCAGAACAAATGAGACTTCAGCCAGCTCAGATCTGGTTGTTGAGTAGCAACCAGTGAGAATCAGTGGGCTTGGACACCACGCTCAGAGCCTGCTGATTTGAATACCACCTAGGGCACGCAAGGATGTTTACTTAGCACCATTCGGATGCCGGCTGTAGTGTCGTGTTGTTGAGACAGATACTCTTTACCACATGGAAACCTGGTTATATTGGTAAATTTTGAAAATTTGGGGTTGTGTGCTTAAGATATATGGGTTATGATCTTGATAGTTCTGTTTTATGTAAATATTTCTGTATTATGTTCACTCTAAATGTCTTTTCTGTCTCACTACACAGCACCTACTAAAGAATTCTGCCATTCCATGGAGGACCTGAACAGTGACAGTGCTTTTAAGAACACTTGCATAGGAAAAGGCACACCAGGAAGACATTTCACCACGTCGCTCTTCTCGACAACTGCCACACCTTCAGGTCACCTCAAGGTCCCGGGGTCTCTGATAGCACGCAGCAAGAGCTCCAGTCACCTGCCCCAGAACCCGTATGGGGAACTGCACATCACCAGGCCAAGTCCATCCAGCTCCCCTAAGTCTTTCAGCCAGTGGGATGTGGCAAGCACCACGCGCAAATACGCAGACGGAAAAATCCAGGTGACGTATACACACGCACCCACAAGTATACATATTCATGTCTTGAGATATGAGTGTTCAGTGCCATATTCCCCTCCCGTCCCCCCCCACCAATGCATTAGTTAAGCTGCTATCAGACAGACTGACTGCGCTTGTTTAAATGTGCATACATGTATGTGAGTCTCAAAAAATGTTATTGACTTTAAGTGGACTGAAATTTCAACACTTAAAACTGATGAATGTTATATTAGGAGATTTGCTGGAGTGAATCCAATAACAAGGTGCTTGCAGAGAAATAGTTAGTAACCTGGGTTGTGTTGTGCTGTTCACTGTCATGTGCATTGGTCTGGGATGTGTCCAAAGTAGAGACTATAAGGATGTAATTGTCTACTACTGTATCATCTGCACCTTAGTATTGTGGAAGTGTATCACAGTTATGGAGTAGTAGGTGAAAAAACAAGAGCACACATCTGTAGGAGAAACTTGGTCATTTAGCTATTGAGGTCACTCTGTCTGCTGTCTATGCTTTATTCTGATCCCTCAGTGCATTGTTGATCTATTCACCATTGTTGCGCTGTAACTGTGCATGTGCTGTGGTCTTAAAACCCAGCAAGCAGTGCAAGCTAGGTAGCTACCTAGGACTATAGTGTAAGGGTACTCAGTTCACAGAGCCTTGTGTAGCTCTGTAGCTAATGGTAGCGAGTTTGCTCACTAACCTTTGCTTGGTAGCTTCCAGTAAAAGTTTTCTTTTGTTTGGTTTGATTTTATTATACTTTATTATATTTCTTGTATTTACAGCGTAAGGGGATTTCTGTGTGAAAGAGATTAAACTTCTTCAGTTTAGAAAACAAGACATTTGAAAGCATAATGGTTTTTAAAGAAAGCAAAATCAGATGACTATCAGTATCTGTTGATAGTTAAATTGTCAGTATTGGTATTGGAGGATAAAAAATGGTATTGCGTCATATCTACTTTCTGTGATTTGTAATATTGCAATACTTAACGACAACCTTGAAATCTCCTGTTTTTAATTTTTATTTTTTGTGACATGGATTAGCATACAGATCAACTACAGATGGTTAGCAGAAAAGACACTGAGACATATTTCTTTTTACAACCAGCCAAATGTCATCTGCGATGTCACACGTATTACCAAAATTCTGTCTCTGTTCAAGCTTATAAGAGGATTGTCTGACTAGTTAAAGATGTCTTTAGCTTGCTATGATTTAGGAGGTTGTATTCTTTCAGGTAGTGAGCAGTGCTGTGATTATAAAGCAGAGTTATAGCGAGATTGTCTTATCTCAGATGAGGATCCATCTCATCAGGTCTTGCAACGTAGGTCATCAATAGGCATCAGTTAGGCTGAAATGATTATAACACTGGATTTTAGGAGAATTTTTTTTGGAAAGCAAGAAGTCCGATGTTTTTTTAAACATAAACCCTGCATGTGCACTTTTTGAGCATTGAAGAAATTGGTTATGTCTTCCTGAAAATATTTGAGATATTTCGACATATTTCTGTATGAGTTGCTAAATTGTATGGTGCTTACCAAGCAGCTCACATTAGCCATTCCATGTATACTGTACATACGTATACATATACATATATACTTACTCTGAGTGATCAAAGATTACAGATACATTTTTATCAGAAGATCCCATTACAGTTTATAAAACACACTCAACAAATCCATCAGTCCATCCATCTCTTATCTATACCGCTTATCCGTCAGAGTCACAGGGAGGCTAGAGCCAGTTCCAGCTGGCTTTGGGTACACAGGTCGCCAATCTATCACAGGGCTAACACAGAGATGAAGAACCATTCACACTCACATTACTAACAAACATACACACCCCTATTTTGCATTGGGCTGTTAATATAGTCTCATAAAAAGTCTATGCTAAAAACTGGTGCTGGATTGTGTGAGCTCTGCTCTGTGGTCGAACACACACGCACACACACACACACATGCATACACACACACACACACACACACACACACCCACCCACCCTTGCTGCATGTGGTAAATTAATGATATCTCAGGAATCCATAATGAGAAGTGAGAATCTCACTGCCGACGTCACTGTCTCATCATTGCAGTGCCACATGGCGCAACCCCATTCTTTAGCCATATTCATACATGATCTGTTGTATACTGTATGTATGTCCCAAAGTGGTTTCTCCCTCTTATACCACAGCAAATTACCAGTGATTTACAATTGATTATTTATTAAAGAACAAGGAATATTGCTTGTATTGCATGGATTTTCTCCATCTTCTTAATGTTGAGGAACATCTGTGAAACAAGTTAATTCCTGTTATAACTGATGTACGTAGCTATAGCCATGCCCTCATCAGGCTCTCATTTTTTCTCTTAATGTTAACAAGACAAAAAAAAGAAGAAGAAGAAGAAGTTTGGCATGTTACCGAGAAACTCCACCCTCTGTTTCGTGTTGAAAAACTTGACGTAACAACTTTGTCTCTGACTGTTACAAAGTGCTGACGCTGAGCACATCCTTCAAAAATGTTAAATAAAGGTCTCCTAACAGAACGAAACCACTGACCACAAACATTTAAAAAATCCATTCGTGTTGAGTGTCCACCACACAAGTATGCATGTTAGTAGTTAATGTAGAAACATTAATTAGATGGTTACTTTCATGTCAGGACAGCAGATGGCTGTTGAAGTTATGAGGTGCCTCTCTTTAGCCTATAATTATGATATAAAGGAAACTTTGATGGATAATGATTCCAACCTGACCTTTTAGGCCTGTATTTGTCTTGCTACAGAAAAAGTGTCAGGTCCCAATCACCTTCTGCTACATTTGGTATTGGGACCATGAAAATGGGTAAAATTTTATGTAGTACAGATTTTGTGACACCATATATTTAGATACCTAATACCGCTCGAGTGCTCCTGTTATTTTTAAGAGTAGCCAACATGGTCCATATTCAATTGAAATCATTTGTCCTAACTAATAATCCTGCAATTTTGACATGAAATCCATTTCACAGAGTTTTTTTTTTTGTTTTTTTGTTTGCTTTTCTTAGGTTTTTGTAAGCCCCAAAAAGACACTTGTGGTATCTATGATATCTATACATATTTTATAATCTACAACTTGTGGTGTGGTGGTTAGCACTGTTGCCTCACAGCAAGAGGGTCCTGGGTTCGATCCCCAGGGTCGACCTGGGTGCGTTTCTGTGTGGAGTTCTCCCCGTGTTTCCTCCGGATACTCCGGTTTCCTCCCATAGTCCAAAGACATGCACAGAGGGGATTAGGCTAATTGGCAACTCTAAATAGCCCATAGGTATGAATGTGAGTGTGAATGGTTGTCTGTCTCTGTGTGTTGGCCCTGTGGTGGATTGGTGTCCTGCCCAGGGTGTACCCCGCCTCTCACCCAAAGTCAGCTGGGATTGGCTCCAGCGTCCCTCCACGACCCTGAATAGGATTAAGTGGCAGAAGACGATCCAGTAAGTTAACAGAAATGTGCTCAAGGTGATTTTTGTTAAATTGTTAGATGCAAAGCTTTAATCGTGCATGATTACTTGTTTTTATCAAACCATTTCACCAGACTGTACAGTGAAAAGATTAGGATTTCATGGCAACCAATTTTATTAAACATCTGCTATTCGGACATGAAATTATCCAGATATTTAAAAAAGTAATATGAAGCTTGCAGCCAGAAGTATTGTCAGAGTTGTGCTGACAATGATTCATTCACCAGATCACACAATAGTGTGGCTGAAAATTGTTCACCAAAGGCAAGTGTATTTCACCTAGAATGGAATTCATCCTGGGTAATCTGCATGGAGACGCAAGGTGGTCGTCACAGTTAAACAGACACTTATGCATACATAAGTACAAACAGTTAACAAAGATGAAGGTAGTTGAAAATACTTAATCTAAACCACAAAACAGATTCCCCCTCCTAAACAGATTTGGACGTGACATATGAATGACATATTCCCAGATGCTAAAAATGTGTACTGAAACTTTAAATGCTTGTGTTGGGTTAAAATGGTGGTTGAGATAGAGGAAGTGCTCTACAACAGTGCTCTGCCACATGGCTTCATTAGTTAAGGTGACTGTGAAAATGATAGCATTAGACTACTAATACTACTAAAATACTAATCTGTTTTATATTGTACATATAAATGCACATATCTGTTTCCCGGCCACATGAGACAACACCTATAAGACAAAATTCAGGCAAATATTGTGCTATACTGTATGGCTAAAAGTTTGTATATACCTGGTTATCACATCTATATACAACCCAAATTCCAGAAAAGTTCTTTAAAGTTGAATAAAATGAAAACTAAAAGACTTTCAAATCACATGAGCCAATATTTTATTCACAACAGAACA
>JAQMCW010000035.1:16013194-16025611 GCA_030068335.1 Chrysichthys cranchii | reverse complement strand
TATTAACTGTGTGTTAAATAATAATGTGTGACGTTATTGTGTCAAAGAAAATCAGTTTTACAATATTTTGGCTACCCAACATTTTTTGGGTAATTGTTTATCATGTAGGTAATTACAGTCGATCCTCTCATTAACGGACTAATTGGGGTGGGGGGTGGGGGGGTGGGGGGGTTGTCCATTGACTTGAATAGTCCGATGATGTGAAGTGTTTTAGTGTGGGGGGTAAATAGGTAAATACATTGAGACAACATTGAGGTGAAAAACACCAAATAATCGCCGAAAAAACAGTATAGCTTCACAACGACCACAGCTCAACCAATGCTTGTAAGCAACTAGTAGCGCGCACGCCATGGCCACTTAGCGGATAATTGCTGTTCGCTCAGTTCGCACCCGGGATTTTTAAACTTTTGTACCAGACATTCTGGCTAATGGATTATGTATTCAGACCAGCGGACTTTGTCCGATATCCATTAATGCGTAGATGAGAGGATCAACTGAACATTACCTAAAGCTGCACCCATGCTCAGTCATACCTTCGTAATGTGCAGAGAACATGAAGTACTTTCACAAGTACTATTACTATTATGCAATGGGAAATAAATATACGTACTTGAGATCAGATTAGTAAAAACACTGCACCAGAGCCTCAGATTGTCACTTCCACTATTCCCCTTAATGTGACACCTCTGATATCATTACCGCTTATGGGTAAACATGCAAACTGCCCAGTAGGTAACTACTGTGTGTATCTGTGTATCTGTGTGGGTGGGTGGGTGTGTGTTTTTCAGGTTTAGAGACAGATGGTATCTACAGAGTCAGTGGAAATCTGGCTGTAATCCAGAAACTTCGCTTTGCTGTCAATCATGGTAAGACCAGCAAAGATTATACAGATCTATAATAGCAGTGAGAAAATAACACATACATTGTTTTAACTCAGGAGATTTTATTACATATTATGTTCAGGTGAAATCTGATATAATGACTTGAAGGAGAATATGTATGCTGTGATATAACATAACGCGGTCAGGTGCTAATAGGTGGTGTGTACCTCCTGTCCATTCTTCCAGAGCGAGCTGTGTCTACAGACGGGCGTTATCTCTTTCCAGAGGATTTAGTGCCAGGTAGCACGTTTAATCAGCAGAAATGAAACTCCTTGCTTGCTCCCACTCTAAAGCTAGCCTGCTTTCACTGTGTTGTCTGGGAAGATACCTCCATGTTGCACTGATCTGGAAACAGCTGCTCGTACACAAAAGGCTTAAATCAGCAGTTTAGGCAGTCATATTACTGTTCTTAATTAAATTAAGATGCATCCGTTCATTGTTTGGGTTAAAGGCATAGTTTGGGTTCCAGAACCAGTCTGATAAGGGTTATAGTCCGACCTGCCTAATGACTTTATAAGCTGAGCTCTAAATTCAATTAATCTTAAATGAAATTAAAAGGAGAATAAGAAAACTGTGTATTGGGATTCAGTACTTAATGAGCACTAGCTTCACCCACCTAATGAATTTCTAATCCATGTTCTTAAAAAATGTCTTGTAAACTGTAATTCACTTGAAAGATTCAAGGTTCAAGAAGAGCGCTGGTCTCTCTTATTCCACTAGGGGGCAAATTACACTAATAATCTCAGGACTGTAAACTCAGCTACTGATAAAATGCACTACGTGCTCCATTATTATTACAAGCTAAAAATTGACATACAAGTCCTTTTCCTAATTAAGTTCATGTCATACAGAGGGGCCTAAAAAATGTATACACACTTCAACATTAAAAAATATCTGCATAAAAGCTGTATTACTGTATACACGTGTCTGCACATCTCTCCACGTCTCTCCGCACTGTTCTCACGTCTCTACACAGTGATGACATAATTCAAAAAAAAAAAAGGGCATAGATAACCACTTTTGAGATATAGTGCGATATATAGTGAGAGAGAGAGAGGTCATATATGTTCAGTACTCATTTGGTGATGTGTTGTTTTTGATGTTATTCGTCTCTAAGCTTATTATTTTTGGTCCGGCCCACCTGACAGGACAGGACTGTGACCTGTTACCTAATATGTATGTGTCTGACAGTCCTGATGATGAGGAGGTTTATGACTGACACCTTGTGGCCAATGCCACTGCACACAGCTTACTAAGGCGTGCATGCTGCTCTGTGTTCCTCTGTTTGTTTGCTTGTTTTTTATTGATTTTCTTGCACTTCTCTTACCCAGAAATATGAAATTATGTATTTATTTAGTTTAAGCGTTTTAGATATATAGTTATTTGTCATTGTGCCAGGTTTTGAAACCACACGTACATCTCTGTGAATGTATGAATCTTCACTGAGATGTGTGTGTGTTTGTGCGAACAGCAGAAATCTAAGCAATAAAATGCTATAGTCTATTTTTGCATTTGCTCAGTTTGCGTTTTGTGTCACTGCCCTCACTGTCCACCACGTTTCACTGCATTTCTCGCCTCATGCCAAAAAGTTCTTCGCTATGATAAATATGGGTATGCCTGCTTTGTATGTATTTGGGTATGCCTGCTTTGTCCCTCCATGCAACACCCCTAAGCCTTTTTTTTTTATGTCTCTGTGATTCGTTCTTTTCCTTTTTATCCACTCCCAAACGTATCCCTTTTTCATTGCGGGTCAGTGGAGCATGTGGATCTGGAAGACCCACAGTGGGAGGACATCCATGTGATAACAGGGGCCCTGAAACTCTTCTTTAGAGAGCTTCCTGAACCACTTGTACCTTATGGACTCTTTCAAGACATTGTCGAAGCCGTCAGTAAGTGAGAGAAAGAGAGAGACACGGATGGATGTATGGATGGATGGATGGATGGATGGACGCTGTCCAGTAGTATTTTGCATAGCCTATTTAGACAGAATTAAAAAGGAAAAGCATATGTAAGAAACTGAGAATACATTTTGGAAGTTTTTTTTTTATTATGTTGTTATGTTTTATTATGTCATATTGTCATGATATCATTTTCCAGATTTTATGAAAATCCAAATGCTAATCCTTGTGCTACAACTCAGCCAAATAAATGAATAAATAATATTTTCCAAAATCCTACCCCATCAGTGTTTGATTGACAGGGCATCCTTGTTGACTGTGAAAATGCAAATGCAAAACAGGATTGCAGAGGTGTTTATTTTTGGCCGAGTTGTAGCGTAAGGATGAGAAAGTGCAATCGCAAACAGATGACTTTCTATTCATTTTTCAATATGGCAAAACCATACCAATTTAGACATTGAAACTGAAATGTCAAACAGACGTTGCGCTTGTGTTTTAATTCTGACAGCTAGTGTTCACTGCTGTGTATAGAAAAATGCATGGTTTGCAACAGATTTTGAAATATGTCTAAATTATGCACATTCACAGAAGAGGTGCATTTGCAAATACATGTTTGAATGGGCATTTCTGGATTAACCTATGAATCTGAATAAAGTTGGGTCTAGATGGAAAAAATAACTACATCAAGCTGACAGCATGCTGATATTACTAAGAATCATGGATTCTGATTTACTAAATATAGTTATGTCATGGTGCAATTGTTATTATTGCTTAACATATGTGTACATTTTAGAGCTGTCTGATTACTTGGAAAAAGTGGAACGGATAAAGTCGCTAGTCGTCAGCATGCCTCTCCCAAATCACCATACCATGAAGCACATGTTCCAGCATCTTAAGCGGTATGTACTGTATTTCCAGTAGAGAGTGCATTAAGAAAAGTCGTCTTGATGTAGAAATGTAACACAAAAGCACACCTAACCCAGACCTTCACCAGTTACATTTTTAGGTATATTCATAACTAGACTATTTTATATGAAACATATTATATAACATGTTATATGATCTTTATCTTTATTTTAGGATTTCATTATTTTTTACCAAGTAATATTCTTTTCAGCCACAAGAGGGGGTGGGGTGCACACATTGTTTAAAAGGCTATTTTATGCCCCTCACTCTGTTTAGTGGTGAGAAAGAATGAGTTTGAGTTTAAATGGTTTTTTTTTTTTTAATATAACAGACAGATTCATTGGTTGATTAGGAATAAACATTATTCTGACAACGTATGCAGCATATAACCTCACCTGAGCTATAACACTTCTCTTGTTCCTCCTTTTCCCTTCCTTGACTTCTTTGTACACTAGTCATTTTTGTGCATCCTTTTTTTTTTTTTGCATCCATTCCCACTCCATCTTGTGAGACCCCTGTGTGTCTTCTGATAGAAGGAACCCCAGCACCAGCGCCATCACTTCTGGAAGCTCTCCTCCCTTTCTTCCCTTTTCCCCTATTTTCTTTTTAATGTGGAAGTTTTGAGCAATTGCTGGCTGGATCTGTGGTTAAGTGGGAATGGGATTTTTAGGGGGAAAAAAAATCATAAAAGCCTCGTACTAGAGGTTTAACCCCTTCCTTTGCCCCTGTGTCCTTGTTGCACTCTAACCCACACGCGCACTCAGACAGTATCTCGTTTCCTCTCTCTACATCGCAGGGTGATGGAGCACTCAGATAGCAATCGCATGACAACGCAGAACATCGGAATCGTCTTTGGGCCAACTCTGATGCGTCCGCAGAGCGACTGTGCGAACATGGCCATTAATATGGTTTATCAGAACCAGGCAGTAGAACTCATCCTCAGTGAATATGACCAGATCTTTGGACCTGACCCATCCAGATCTCTCTGACGCTGGGGCGGAAACCGAACAGCAGCAGAAACTGCTCACTGTGATCCAGAGGAAACTGAAACGCACGGAAAGGGGACTAAATATGATTCAAGCAACTGTTCGTTAAACTGCAACGATGCCACAAATTCCATCCTGGTGGATGATGGATGGATGAATGGTTGGATGGACGTGCTCAAGCAACAATCAGCCAACTGGCCTTTAGTGGGCACAAAGTCACACAAAAAAACATGTGTTTTCAAATTGAATCAAGAGGCTTATTTTATGTTCGTTAGTGTGTGTGTGTGTGTGCGCGCATGTGTGTGTGAATGTGATGTCTCCTCACAAGTGTTTTTCATTGTATTGTTTGCAGGAAAACCACACATTTTGAGCTGGCAAAAAAAGACATTAGCCTCCATGAACTAAATTCTGTAAAATAAAATCAGCAATAGTCACCCAGTACGCATAAACAAGAAGACAGTTTTGAAGTTTAACCTGTTATTCAACTGCGCTTGAGTCAT
Organism: Chrysichthys cranchii; assembly: GCA_030068335.1. NCBI lineage: Eukaryota > Metazoa > Chordata > Actinopteri > Siluriformes > Claroteidae > Chrysichthys > Chrysichthys cranchii. The sequence continues at coordinate 16,020,440 of JAQMCW010000035.1, read as the reverse complement.
TTTGTTTCTTTTTTAACCATCCAAATTGCTATGTAATCTCCTTTTCCATTGTTCCAGCAGTATGGCTGTGGTGTGTGCATGTGTGCGCGCCTGTGTGTGTGTGTGTGTGTGTGTGTGTGTGTTTTGCGTGACAGATAGAAGGGCAGAAGTATGTTCCGTATTTTGCTCGTTGATTCGGTGGAGCGTTTTGCCACTATTGGTCCAAATCTCTGTTTTTAATAACAGAACAAAAGAAGAGCTAAAAATGCATTATGTTTCAAAAATGTGGAGTAACCCCCCCCCCACCTCCACCCCCCATCAGCATCAGGGCTTTGGTAATTTTATATTGACTGTGGCTTGGCAAGAGACAAGAAGAAGTGAGAGGGAAGGAAAAGAACACAGAGAGCATATGGATTTTAATGTTAGAGTTTATATATTTATTCATTTTTTATTTTCTTCTTATTGCTATGGGCGGCATGAAGGATGGGGGAGATTACTGAAGTAATATAAGTGGGGAAACGGAATGAAGTCGTATGCTATTTTTGTTACTTTTGAGTATTCCATACGATCTTTAATGAACTGTTGTCCTTCTCTTAATACTGTTGTAAGTTGTCCATGTATTTTTGTGCCATCCATTTTTCTCGGACCCGCCTTTCTTATCGGAAAAACCTTCATCACCTATGTGTTTTATGCCAGGGGCTCTCAAACTGCTCTGCATGGTTTGAGGATATTCGATGCCCTCCACACACCTGATCCAAGTCCATTTTAAATTGTACAATTTAAAGAACTGTACAAGTCCTGCAATCTCAAAGATATCTTAAAACTGTGATGTGAAATATTGCCTAGAAATCTACTCTGCTTTGAGCCAGAAACAATGCTATGCAGCCCTTTAATGGTAGCTCATATAGACATATAGGTGAGACATACAGTTTTAAAAGAGGAGATGTGGTTGGTTGGGGGTTCAGAGTAACCACAGGAAACAAGTTCAAACTGAATAGTCCATCAATATCTTTTTACTTATTTTTTATTGTTGGCCCGGTGACCTTTGACTGATTCCCAAGATTTGCGAAACAATTTCCATTCTTATTTTGTACAATAATATATATCGATGAGTAACATATATGTTAAGTATAAAAACACTTGTACTGCAATGTTTCTTTCTTTTTTTTTTAATGAAGTACGGACAGCGACAGCAGGTTTTGGACTGCAGGCATTTGGTCTCCAGTTCTCATAACCCAACATTTTTACATGATGACTCGAAAACTGTTCTTGAATTTTACCAACATGGCTAATTGCAGGTCTTTCCATTTTCACTTCCTGCAGATCATGTAAGCTATTTTGAGCAAAATAAAAGCCAGTTAAGAAAATCTATGAATATGTTTGGACCAGAAATATTATTTATTAGAAAGAGCTTCATAGAGTGTTGTGTGAACGCCTTTTGTGTGGAGTTTGGTTCCACAAGTAAATGAACATTAGTGGTTTAAAGAAAAAATTATGCACTTAACATCATCAGTCTCATTCTAGATATATAATTACACATTTAAAGGCTAAAATTGAGTCTTACTTTCAAGGCAGGGAACACCTTTCCTTCAGCAATTTAATAAAATCAGTGAGTATAAGTGTTTAGTTGAGGTTAGCGCCTGCATTAGTGAAATAATTCTGTTGTATGACAACTTCTGTAAGTAATCTACATTGGATAGAAAATGTCTTCACACCTTTGTTAAAATATGGCAGGTTTTTGTGATGTAAAAATAATGAAACTAACATGAATCATGTCAGAGCCCTTTTTTTTGCAGTTTTGAAATTGCAACCTATAAATTAATGTGAAAAACAATTAAAAATAATAATAATAAATTGGTGACTTAAGTGTGCACACCCCTAAACTAATACTTAGTTGAAGCACCATTAGATTTTATCATGGCATTCAGACTTTTGGAGTATCAGTCAGTTTGGCATATATGAACCTCACAAAAGCATTATAACACTGTCTGCTTGGCTGGGCATGCTTCGCAACGGATAAGCGTTCACCCATCATAAGAGAGCAAAAATTGGCTGTGCTCTCAGGGAGGGAGGGGTGACATGCTTTCTCTCCCTTGTCAAATACAGCAACATTAGCCAATTATGGGCCTCTGTGAGATCATGCTTGCAGAGGTGGGTGGATACCGCTTTCCTCCTAGTGTGGTAAGCCACCCACTAATGTTGCATGTGTAGCCGTCTGAAAAGATGACTTCCCCTGCCTTAGAAGAAGCACATCATTTAAAAAAAATAATTTAATAAAATGGCTGGCCATCTCTTATGCACAGTCTTCTTCCGGTCACCACACAGATTTCAATTGGATTCAGGTCTTTGGCTGAGCCATTGCAGTCTTGATGATCGTAGGTATTTTAGCAGAAGCCTTAAGGTTTACCACCAAAATTGACTGGTATTTAGAACTATTTGTTATGCCCTCCACCCTGATTATAGCTTCAGTTCCAGCAGAAGAAAAGCAGCCCCAAAGCATGATGCTGCCCCCTCCATGCTTCATCATGGAGATGGTATTTTTTTGGTGACGTGCTGTTTTTTGTGCCAAATATATCTTTTGGTTCAACTTTGCTCGCATCAGTATTCCACCTGGTTGTAGGAGATGTGCAGGTGTGTTTTTTGAATACCTTACCTGGGTTTGAATGTTTGTTGTTGTTGTAATTTTAAAAAAAAAGCTTCTGTCTTGTCCCTCTTCCCCACAGCCCAGACATATGAAGAATTCAGGAGATTGTTGTCACATGTAGGGAACAACCAGTACTTGCCAGAAATTGCCGCAATTCTTTTAATGTTCCTGAAGACAGACCTCTTGGCAGCCTCCCTGGCCAGTTTTCTTCTGGTCTTCTCATCAGTTTTTTTAGGGACATTCTGTTCTTAGTAATGTCACTGTTGTGCCACTTGTCGATTATTGTATTTATAGAGTTCCATGGTATATCCAACACCTTGGAAACTTTATCTAACCCTCATCTTTTTAACAGTGAGATCCTGTACCTGCTTTGTAAGGCCATTGTGGCCAATTGGCTTTCCATTCGGTGTTACCAAGGCACCAGGAAAATCCTACAGGAATGGCTATACTTTATGTTGGGTTATTTAGTCATTTTAATTGATGGCTGTTGTATACTAATTATTATGAAACATGAGTTTGAATGTGATTAGTCGTTTTTCGATACTGTTACATTCCCAATTATAAAAAAAAAAAAAAGTATGCACACTAATGCAAGCTGGGCAAAGTGAAAAATATTCTAACATGGCTTAATATTTTTTCTTTATTTTTTTCTTCATTTTTTTTTAAACCACAAAAACCAGCCATTTTAACAGGGGTGTGTAGACTTTTTATTTCCATTGTATGTTAGCGAGAAGGTTTGCTTTCTGTGCCACTCACTCTATTCAGTTTCTGTCAGCTCTCTCTAAAACATTATGGAATGAGACCTGCTACCAAGCTTGCTAGACTCCTTTAATGTTCCTCCAGAAGAGGCCTTTCACAACACGTAAAGACCAACCCTCCATGAAAATGACTGAAATCAGTTTAACATGATTTAACTAATTCTAATTTGTAACAATATTTTAATGGTTTTAAAGTTAGTTTCTGTTCAGTGTTCTGTATACGTTTGCCCCCGTCCTCATGTCTTCTTTTTTCTGCATATTTGTGACACATATTTATTACAGACATTATAACAAAATTTAACATAAGGCAACCAGAGAAACACAAAATACAGTTTGTAAATGATCATTTTATTGGTTAAAGGATAGCAGAATCTAAGCATCACTTAAACAATCTATACATTACTTAAATCAAATCTTTGTTTAAACTAAGCATCACTTTCCAGCAATATGAAGTAGTCTAAATGGTCTCAACAAGCTGCATATTATTCCATGATCAAAGATCATCAAAGAAATTCCCGAGGGGTTGTGAAAGTTATTATTAGGGTGGCGTATAAGATTGTGGCCTGGGAAATATCCGTAATTATTTATCAGAACTGCCCGTAAAACCACATGTGTTAGGTACTTTATCAAACAAGTACAGAAACCAGCAAGATTCATATTCGTCATTGCCTTCTATTCTTATTTAATAGTGGAAAAATATCAATGGAAGCAAGAGAAGAAATTTGCAAAGTTTATGGCAATGTTGCAATCGGCATTGATGAAATTATGTGAACATCAACGGACTACGATCATCCTGTGGCCATTCACAAAAGAAAATCATCCTCCTTGATGACAACATAAAGCCATGTGTTGCAAAAGTGATGCAATACATGATTTTAAGCCTTGGGTGGGAAGTTTTACTGCATCTAGCCTACTCACCAGACACAGCACCATCGGGTTTCCACTTGTTTAGATACACATACTCATACACTCTCTGGCCAACATTTCGAAAAGGATATACAAAATTGCATAGATGAATTAATTTCCTCAAAACCTGAATCTTTTGCAACACTATTCATTCTTTGCTAGATAAATGGCAGAAAGTCATAGAATATAATGGCAATTAATTTGAAGGCTAACCCTATGTATTATTTTAGATTTACTTTAAATCTTGAATAGATTTTTTTTCTTCAAAAATGCCCGAAATACATGCAATAATGTGCAATAATAACATATGTCAGTCTGGAAAGGGTTACAAAGCCAGTTATATGATCCATGACTCCAGTGAATACAGTGAGAGCTGTAAACTCCAAATGGAGAAAATTTGGAACGGTGGTGATAACTCATCCAGGAGCTGAGACAAACAAGTAAGGACCTGCAGGCCTCATTTGCTTCAGATATTGTCAGCATTCATGATTTCACCATTAGAAATAGACTGGGGGAAAATGGTATCCATGGGAGAGTTGCAAGACAAAAAACTTGAAAGTTGAAAGTGGAACTTTTTGGAAGACGTGTCCCATTAAAAGCTAAACAAAGCTTTCTGGAATAAGAACATCATACTAACCGTCAGACATGATAGTGGTAGTGTGAAGGTACAGGGATGTTTTGGTGCTTTAGGGCCTGGGCAACTTGCCATAAATGATGTAACCATGAATTCTGTTTTGGTCCATGAAATCCTAAAGAAGAATGTCTGGTGACCAGTCCATGATATGAGGCTCATGTGCAAGACCACCTTCAAATGATTTTGGGAGCCGTGGTGGCTAAACATTCAGAAAGTCAGGAGCTCAAGTCTCAGCATCACCAAGCAGCCCCTGTATGACCCTTGAGCAAAGCCCTTAACACTCTCTGCTCCAATGGTACCTGGTCATGGCAGACCCTGTGCTCTGACCCAAACTTTTTAACCAGCTGGGATATGTGAAGAAAGTATTTCACTGTACTGCAATGTATATACAACAAATAAAGACTTCTTCTTCAAAAGAAACAAAATTAAGGTTTTTGGAGAGGCCTAGTCAAAGTCCTGACTTGAACCCTATTGAGGAGCTGTGGCAGAACTTTAAATGGGCAGTTCATGCTTGAAAGCCCTCCAACGTACTTGAATTACAGCAGTTCTGCAGTGTAAAAGACTGAGGTTCAGTTATTGAAAGCATTTGGCTGAAGCTCTTGATGCTAGGTAGTTTAGGTGGGAATGACTTTTTCACATGTATGATAGAGGCGTTGCATAGCATTTTTCCTTAATAAATGGAATATTTGTGTGTTGTTGTTTTTTGAACTTTTATGTGTTCGTGTTTCCTCATGTTCACTTTCTCTTATTCTACATTACATCTACATCTACATCTACATCTACATGAGGATCTGAAACCATTTATTGTGATGAATATGCAAAACCAGAGGAAGTCAGAAAGGGGTAAATACTTTTTCACAGCCTTGAAGAACGTGTTCTTTTCTCCCTCGCTGGAAAATGCTACAGATTCTTCTTCTTGTCTCTCTTCACTTCTCGTTGTCCACTGCCAAGGATTGCGGTGCAACACACAAGCAGATTTGTGTGTGGCAGGAAGCCTATTACATTAGAATAGTACATGCAGATTTCTAGTTTTACCTCTGCTACTCATCAGATCCAAGTTCCATGAAAACCATAAGTATAAGAGAGAGGGGAAAAAGACTATTAGAGAGTTCCTGTGTGTACTGTGGAGATCCTGAACACCCTAATGCTGCAGATTAGCCAAGAAACTTTGTCATGCTGATTATAAAAACCATGCCTCTTTAGACATCGACCTCTCCCATTGCCAGGGTTAAAACTATGTAAAGATTACCAGGAAGCTCAATTTCATCACTTTAAAATATTGTTATTGAATTCTATTATCACCAGGAACATTAGACCAATAGTGCATAACCTTGCACTATCAAAAGTGGAGGGGAATTAGATCTTCCCCAAAGTCGACCTATGGAGTGTGTAGAATCATTAAAATGAGGGAGGGGATAAAGAGTAGACAGGCTTTATCACCACTAGGGGGTGATGTGAGTACTTGGTCTTGAGTTATGGGTGATGCTATCACCCCCTTTGTCTGTCAAGTCTTTTTTGAGACATGGTTTGCTCAGAGACCAAGATGTCATTGGTCACATTGACAACATATTTGGGGGTTTTTTTGGAGAAAGAGGCTGAACATGTCCATTATATATGTCTCATGCACAGTTGATTACTGGGGAATGGGCTTTAGGCCATAGTAGTTTCATAGTGTTTCACAAGACTACAGTCTTTTTCTTAGGACATCTTCTTAATAGGCAGGGAATGCATATGGATCAGAGTAAAGTGGAAACAGTGAGAAGTAGCCACAACCTAAAACTATTTACAGCGACTTTGAGTTTCAATATTCTTTATATCAGATGTGCTGAAGGATTTAGAACTTGAACTGCCCTACTCACTTCATTACTCAGAGATAAAGCTAAAAAACAAACAAACAAACAAACAAAAAAAAAACTTCAGCCATTACCAGTATATTTAACTGGTTAAAAGAGCACTTCATAATTCAGGCAAGTCCTCCTATTACCCAGTTTTGGTCACACCGGAATACAAGAACCAACTGGTCTGGTCAAATAATAATTATTGGTGCCCTTGCTTAGTCACAGGGACAACCCAATCTGCATGCAGGTTTAGTCTCCTTTAACTCTATCAGCTCTGCAGCAGTACCAGTCTCATGTTAGTGCAGAACATGCCCAGTGGTCACAACAATTTAGGTGGTTATTGATCTTTTTCAAAGGCTTGCCAGTTAATTTCATTTGGTAAATTTGTTACTACACTTAAAACAGCAAAAAGTTGATCCCTCAATCCATTAAGTTATATGGAATTTGTGTGCGTGTGTGCGTGTGTGTGTGTGTGTGTGTGTGTGTT
>JAQMCW010000035.1:15998897-16013094 GCA_030068335.1 Chrysichthys cranchii | reverse complement strand
GGTTGGGAGTTCAAATCCAAGCACTGCCAAGCTACCACTGTTGGGCCCTTGAGCAAGGCCCTTAACCTCAACTGCTCTCGCTCTGGATAAGTGCCTTTTGTGAAATGACGGTAATGTAATGTAATGTAATGTAATGTAATGTCATGGCAGGGCACAATGTCCTGCTGAAAGAAGTCATTACCATTAGGGGATTCCATTGCCATGAAGGGATGTACTTGGTTTGCAACAATGTTTAGGAAGTTGGTATGTGTCATAGTAACATCCACATGAATGTGAGGACAGGATGTTTCCAGCAGAACATTGCCCAGAGTTGGCCTGCCTTCTTCCCATAGTTCATCCTGCTGCCACCCCCTCCCCAGCTGCACCGACAACCAGCTATCCCAACATAGCAAAGGAAAACATGATTCATCAGACCAGGCTACCTTCTTCCATTGCTGGTCCAGTTCTGATGCTCACGTGCACATTGTAGACCATCTTGTTGGGGCACAGCTTGCTGTGATGCTGAACACTGTGTGTTCTGACACCTTTCTATCATATCCATCATTTTCAGCAATTTGTGCTACAAGAGCTCTTTTGTGGGATCAGATAAGACATCAGTGAGCCTCTGGCACCCAGGATCCTGTCACCAGTTCACCAGTTGTCCTTCTTTGGGCCACTTTTGGTACATACTAACCACTGCATACTGGGAACACCTGACAAGACCGGCCATTTTGGAAATGCACTGACCCACTTGTCTAACCATGACAATTTGGCCCTTGGTAAAATTGCTCAGATCCTTATATTTGCCATTTTCCCAACAACTTATGGAAGTGATTGTTCAGTTACTACCTAATATATCCCACACATTGCCAGGTACCACTATAAAGAGATATTCAATATTGTTCACATCCTCTCAATTGCACTCTGAGGCTCTCCTAGATTGTCAAGCTCCTCGTTTCATCATGGAGATAATACCCAGCAACATCATTCTTTTTGTTCCTACAAATAACTCATAAGTATAGTTGAGGATAAAGATGTAGACTGACCAGTAAGCTGAGATCATCCTCCCAAAACTGAGCTTCACCACACCAAACCAGTACAAAAACTGTAATGCTGCTGCTCAAGAGCCAATCTGTTTGTCACTATCATGCTCTCTTTTTTCCATCCTTCAAGAAAAAAATGCCATTATATTTAAGGTCCTTCATCAGGGTGGAGCAAGGATTAGCCCCTCATCTGAAGGGAATATCCCACCCTTTTTGAGAAGAGAACCAGTGAATCTTCTATAGTAGTGTGCCACAAGAATAACATCATCTGTAACAGGGATGTCATGTTTATCCTGCTGCATCATCATATCTTATCCATTGCTGTTATCCTGTCTATTATCTCAGGTAATCTATTCTTACTTTTTTTTTTGTCTTTTTGTTAAGGATTTTTTGTTTGACTTAACTAATTTCTACTTAAATAAACTTGTACTTAATTACATCTTACTTAATCAAAACTTGTACATAATCTTACTGATCAGCACTCATTGTTCTCTATAGGTATATTACTCTGTTATTAGACTAGAATGAACACAGTTGTGTTATAGTATCAAATCAATTTCCTTTTTTTATATTAATCTATGTAGTTAAGCAGTTTCGGGACAGCCCAAAATCCACATCTGACTCAGACCGTAAACAGGGGACCTTACGGCTCACTGGGGTATGAAGATGATTCATTCTGCTGTTATCTTTATAAAAATGTAGCTGTTTTATATATATATATATATATATATATCAAAAACCTATAAACCTGAGGTAACAACATGACTCTTTAATATTTAAAGACAGTTCTCTAGTGCTCTCATTTAGAAAAGGAAAAATGATTTATTGTAGACATGCTAGGCTCACACTAAGCATCGCACCTATTAAAACCCTGAGAATTGATATGTACAACTTTATTAGACTGCAATTAAATGTATACAAAAACCAATAATTTTATAAAACAGTATAAAAGCTAATAAAACAAAGTAGAAAAACTAATATTGTATCAAAGCAACACTGAGGCACATTAGACAGAATATTTAAATAGCTTAAAAAGATATACATTTGGCAACATTTACATGTTGACAGATAAACACTGACTTTTGTTTAAACAGTTATAAAACAGGATAAAGCAGGAGCCAAACCTGGGGGAAAAAAAGCACCATTTTCTCCTTGGGCAGTTGAATGCTACAGGTGCTGTGCATTGATCTGAACCCTTGCATAGTTAAACGCCGCACATTAGCAAGCCTCAGTAATGTCATATTTCTCACTCTCTGCGGTCTCATGCAACAATGCAGTATGCAACAACAATATGATTAGTTCACATATGTAGCACGTTTGACAGCCTACACAGCCTGGTCGCTTCTTTCTGTCATTGAATCACAGTGGCATGATGCCCCAGATGTGTGTTTTAACACAAACGACCTGACGTTAGAGAGTGCAAAAACGTTTGGATTTGTTTGGGATGAAAGCTGAAAATAATGGAAGTTCATCACGAGTTTTCACTGTGCAGATGTAGATCCCTCTCAATAGTTAATTTAGAATGTCCGTGATGATAAGATAATAATGATGGTGAGAACCCTATGTGCTCCAAATCAACACTCTAAATTCGCTTGCTCATGAGTGATAAACGTATTTTGGGAAAACGGGACAGAAATGAAACAAAGAAAATGAATGCTATAATTTCTTTTGAGTGTATGAATACTTGCTGATCTGGGTCAATCCACAGAAGCATCTTGCATTTTTTTTTCTCTGTGTTCACATGATCGAGCATAGTGAAACTGTTAATGTGAAGATAAAGTGGCTTTCATTTCTCAAAATATTAAACTGCGTTTGAGATAGTTTTGGATAACCTGTGTACATTTCTAATGATAGCTTTGGTCAAAGAATGCTTTAAAGACCACAGTATTTAATGAGCACCAAATATACAGTCCAGTTTTGGTTACCTAGTCCTTGTGAGTGTATGTCCCTGTATTAATATTAATGGTGTGCATGTTTTGCATTGTTGTCTTGAATCAGCGCAGATCCAAAGGCACGAGGCAGACCTTTAAGCACTTACGGCATTCAAATGTTGTTCTGTACAATACTGTCCTTGAGCTTTTACACACATTTGGCAAATGGACCCAAAGCTTAAAATTTCTCAGTCCAGAGTTTTCATACTGGCTCTTGATTTGTGTCTCTTTGCTCCGCATCATGCTCTACTTTGATCTCACTTCTGTGATGACTGTATTTGAACTCCTGTCCTTCAGCCTCCTTTTCATTTTTCTTCTTATTATCTTCGTTTGACTGCTCCAGGTGTCGCCTTCGGTCCTCTATCTCCATTCTTCTCTCCACCCTTCTCTTGTGCACATGATTACTAAGTGAGTTTTCGTCCTCCTCCTCCTCCTCCTCCTCCTCTTCCACTCTGAGCCCTAGTGGAGCCCCATCTAGGCTGGAGTCACTGAGGAATGTGGCTGTTTCCTCCAGCGTGAGAGGATTGTCTCTTGTCTCAGGATGAAGCTTGTCGTGTGGGCTTGCGTAGAGAGCCATGTCCACCAAAGCCTGCTCCTCTCCCTGGGCATCTGGGTCATTGTCTCGACCACAGAAGGCATAGCGGTGGTTCATGTGCTGTGAGTAAGAGCCTGAGTGCGAGAAACGCTTGCCACATTTATCACACTGATAGGGCTTTTCTCCTGAGTGGAGCCGGCTGTGCTCAATCAGGTGGTGCTTGTGTTTAAATGCTTTCTTACAGATCTGGCACTCATGTGGTCGCTTTCCTAAAAAGACAAGAAGGAAACGACAATCAGCTGCACGGCTTGTGGAGTTTTGCGATTAAATATCCTGGTGATATATTCTAGTTTATACCACAATGCTGCTGAATTCTCTAAAATGGTTGGGTAGAAGGTGTCGTCTGTGACACACACTTTTCAACATATTAACGTTCCACTGTCACAGCTAATTCACACGAACTGGCATGGTGGGCTCCCCACATACACAGATTAAAAAAAAAAAAAAACAACTGTGTAATTGTCGATATGGTGACACTTCCTGTGAGGACATGATTATTTAGCATTTTTTGCAATGAGTTTCCAGGGCTTATTTGAGACATGTTTTCCTAAATTAAGTTTTCTGGCGCACAAAATGCTTAAATATGATAAAAATACAAAATATGTTAGTGGGCTTTGTGGTTTTTCTGTAACATGACAAGCTGAGTTTTTTTCTCTAATTAATGTAAAGAGAGAGAGAGAGAGAGAGAGAGAGAGAAAGAGAGCGAAAAGGAAACTTCTTAAAACCTGCAACAACCTAAGTGGCAACAGGAACTAACTTGTTTTGTGGACGTTTCACAATATTAACGTTAATATAAATGGATAAAAAGTATCACATGTTGTTAATACATTTAAAAAAATTGTTCGGGTTGACAAATTGATTTAATATACGAGGAATACATCGAATCAGGATAGGATGGTGTTTTTGGAAAAGTCTCACTTTGGGGGGGTGACCCCACCCTGTCGTCAAGTATATTCCAACAAGGGCGCGCCCTCTTGTGATTTATTCCTTATGCAATGATATACACCTATCTCTTTAATATAGTTTGCCAAATTATTATTATTAAAAGTGTTTTTTAAATAAAGGTAATTATTATTATTATTATTATTAAAAGTATTGCGAATATCATTTCACGGCCTGCAGATTTCATGAACATCCTGAACACTCCAGAAAAGTGCTTCTGCAGAGGCTTTCGATAATCATGGCCCAAAGATAACACCATTAGAACTGGTATGAGTAAAATCCTCTTTCTTGCTTAATTATTACAAACCCTATTGTACTGTTACATTTAATCAATTTCCTCTAGAAGAAAAAGCATGCGAGCACAAAGATAAAGCTGGGTTTGCTGATGTACAGTGCAGCGTTTTCACAGAGGTATGCTGTCCATACCTGTGTGTTCATATTTGTGGCGCAGCAAAGAGCTGCTCTTCTGGAAGCTTTTATCACAGATGTCACAGGCATATAATCCTTCCTCTGTCTTCCTGAGTCTCTTTCTCCCTGGACCATGGTCTCCATCCAGCCCCTCCTCCATCAGAGCCAGGTAGTCCAGACTTCCTCGAGCTCTTGCATCACCCTTAAAGACAGATATTCATTTTGTTAACTGGGGTCTGTACCAGCATTGGATATGAAGCTCCTGGGAAAATAATAATATTAATAATAATAATGTAGGATCTAAAGTGTATACTACGCAGTTCATTTGTGAAGTTATTCTATGAGTGTGAAATTTGAAAATGTTAACTGTGTGTAGACAGGCTTGCATTTTCTCTGCCCTTTACGCATGTTGGGGCTGGAATTCCCCTCTGAGTAATATACTTGTTTACAGCACAAATGGGGGAAACAAATGCATCAAGAGCAACCGACAAGAGCCAAAGAGACAGCAAACGAGGCCTGTTATGATTCTTTATGTGGCCCTAAAGATAGTTCTTTATCTTATGATGTACTCTTGAATAAGAGACTCTGAGTTGAACTGAAAGTACAAATTGCTTATATTGTTAAATGCTGAGGAAGGGGCAGTGGGTGGGTTTCGGTATAGGTTTTAATGTGGGTTTTAGTTAGAATGCTTTTGCAAAATATCATAAAAATATATGTGACAGGCTACCTAAAATAGGCCCCGAATTGAGTCAGCATATTTGTTCTTTTCCTTTGTGGCAGATAAGCAAAGAAGGAAATTATTAGTGGCCACATGATGCTGGGGGTCCGATAGGGTGACTGATGCAGGATGTGTTCTCACCATAACATTTATCTCCTGATGCATTCTTTTCAGCATGGTCTCAGATTCTGCCTCCATCATATATGTTATTGGGGAGATAAAGCCAGGACTAGGTGCTGGTGGTGTTAGAGGAAGTGATGTCAGGCCATTACGCCCCATTGCTGCAAGACCACTTGACATGATGGGGTTAAAAAAGGGGTAGTTGCTGAAAAATGGTAAAGGTCTATAGGCCCCGCCTACTTCGTGATGGGATAATGGGCTTAACCGTCTGCTCATATTCTCCACATCCCTGTGGTCCGTTTGCGGTGAGCTGCCGTTGCAGTCTGACCCAGGCTCAGAGCCTTTGCGTGCTTTGGGAATGGAGAGGTCCAGGGGTTCGCTCTGAGAACCCTCCGATCTGGGCGATGGTCTGTGTTGAAGAGGCTGGTATGGTGATGTGACTGATGGAGAGCTGAAGCCTGGACGTCGGCGTTCCTGTAGTGAGGGTGAGGTCGGGCTCATGACGCAGGAGTTTCCAGGGCTGTCTGCCTTTCTGTTCGGCCAGTAGGCATGTGTGGGGTCAGAGTGGAAGTGCAAAGGTGACTGAAGCGGCACAAGGAGCTGCTGTGGTAGTGAATGCCAGGATGCTCGCTGTGGAGAAGAAAGCTCTCTAGCCACTCCATTTGTAGGAGATTTATGCGTGTCATACAGGTTCTGGGAGGCACGTGAGAAGTTGAGTGGCGATCCATCTTTGGTGCAGTGCATCTGCACCGCGTCTTGCTCGTCCTTTCCCTTGCACAGATATCTCTCATGCTGCTTTAGAACGACTTCGTTCGGAAACAGCTGGAAGCACCGCTGACATGATACGGCACTGACAGGCACATTGCTTTTCCTCTCTCTTCTTTCCATCTTGTCTTCTTCTTCCTTGTCCTGCCTGCTTCCTAGCTGCTCATCCTTCCCCACTTCCTTTCGGAGCATTTCCTGTAGGAGCTGTTCAAACTTGCCACCAGAGTGCAGTAAGGGCAAAAGTGTAGTCCCTTTAAACACCCCCATCCTCATGGCTGCTACAGAATCCCACGGCCCGCTTAGATCCGAAGCTCGGGGGGCGGATTCCTGTCCTTGATTGGCTAAAGGCTCTGTAAAGCAATGACTCAGAGGGGCATATAGAGAGCTCTTCCCTCTGTTACCATTCCTGCTTCCAGCTATAGGGGGTGACGATGGAGAGGGGAAGAGGTAGCCAGGGTGAGAGTGGCCATTGAAATACGCGCCGTTCCCTGATCCGCCGCCACTGAGACACTTTTTGCTGCTCAGGTGTGAGCTGTAGGAGCCTGAGTGACTGAAACGCTTCTTACAGTTGGAGCACTCATAAGGCTTCTCACCTAAAATGAGAAAACAATATTTACTACAGATTTTTTTTCCGACACATTTGCTGTGACTCACCACCATAGGTGTATCTGAAGGCGGGTTGGGGATTTCAGGTTTGAAATATTTTCACCTTGAAATATTTTATGGCAATTCCAAAGGCTTATTAACTGTTGCACTATACAAATTTGATTTTTAGATAGGTGCACCAGATAGCATTGTTTTGCATTGTGCTATAACGATGTAATCATAAAAGGTCAACAAAGTCATCGTTATGAGTCTTCCTTATTTAACCACTTCTGACGTCAAACCAACACGTCCCTTAGTCATATTTTAGTCATATTTTATTGGGTATGCTGAGAAAACTATTAGTCAACTGCATCCTCTCTGAGCACAGAGATTTTACTGTGACAGCCGATGTACGATAGTATGGGCGATGTATGGCAGGAGAAAAGAAAAAGGCTGAGATAAGGTGAGATGTGAATGTTTCCACATGGTTAGTATATTATTTTAATCATATTCACTGGAAAGGTCGTGAAGGTATTTTATTTCCTTTGCTTATTAGCATTATTAAGATGGCACAGTTAATAGATCAGCTGATCGAAGTCTTAAATGATTTATTGACAATATCTTAGCACCACCACTTCTTCACACAACTTCTACTTCTGTGAAAACCAACCAAAATGCACCAGCACCCCACACTCCTCAGTTTAATTATTCAAATCATATCGCAGTTTTATTATAGCAAAACTGTAGCCTTTCTTATCGCCTTATCTGAGTCACCACAATATGTATTCATTTTATGAGCATGTGTGCTTGTGCAGCATATTCCTAAGAATTGTTTATAAACCTATGGAGTAATTAGTCACAGTTTCAGTAGATAATCTAACAAGATTCTGTGTGTATTTATGTGGAGACTTTTTTTTCTTTTTAATTATTTTTTTTGGTGTGGGGGCGGATTATGTAAATAAGTAAACACGCTTTCCTTACCGCTGTGAATACGCAGATGCTCCTTAAGATGATGCTTATATTTAAAAGCTTTTCCGCACTGTGTACACTTAAACTTCCGGTTTTCCATGTTGGGGTCAGACACAGAATTCTGTGACACACACACATGCATCAGAAAATCAAGTAAAATCAAACAGGCCACTGTGATCTTTTTTTCACCATATTATATTATTCTTAAGTTGCAGGCTGATGAAGCCCTGAGCTCCAACCTTCTCTTTAACCTGAGCGTGTAGTGCCATGTGCCGCTCCATCTGTGCTGTGTATGGAGTGCTGTAGCCACAGAGCGGACACACACTGTGTCCTCTCTCCCTCTCCTGGCACAACTTCATATGTTCACTGAGATAGGTGCCCTGCCGATATGACCGCTGGCAAAATGGACACACCTGCATTTCTGCCCCTGTAGGATCAGGACTCCCTGGGTCTGCGTCTGTTAATTGGGAAGATTAGACTGGTTACTAAAGGTAAAGTGATCTGGATTATTGCTGCTATTTTTTTTTTTTTTTAATTTGTTAAAACGTACTATTTTTTTATTGTGTTAGGCAGAAAAGGCCCTAATCCTTTCAATAGCTTGATGAGAAAAAAATAGCATGAAAAAATAAAATGGCTTGGAATTGGAATTAACTCTAATCACTAAGGCTAGGTTATTACTGTTTTTTATTTATTTATCAGGCAAAGAATATATATATATATATATAAATTAACATTCGAGCAGTAACCCTAATCTTGACAAACCTTTACCTTGTTAGTTGGGAAACGACAGCCATTTTTCTTAACAGCATCTTTTTTTTTCTTCAGTATTTTGCTTATCATGTCAAATGTAACCGCATACTTTCTATCTAATTTATGAAATACCATCACTGAAATTTATAGAAACAAATGATTTTTAAAATCATCAAATAACTTCAAGCTATTTTTTTCTTTGCTTTGTTAAAAGAATAATCTGCAAAAAGGAATACAGGCACAAAATTTTATTACAGTCTGCATGTCATTTTCAGTCTTGTTTTTTTCCCCCCATATTGTTTTCATTGGACTAACAATTTACTTGTTAGCTAACCAGCCTCCCTGCCTGTCACCGTCAAACCCCCCCCCCACCCCCCCTACCCCCCGCTTTTCCTAATCAATTTCTTATTTTCCTTTTCACACCCTTTGATTCTAGCAAGCTGCTGAGCTGTCCTGACTTGACCTGACATTTTCAGACTAGCTGTATTTGGTCATTAACTTAGCTAAATGTCTACAAGGTCAGACTAGACAACTAGAAATCACAGAAATTGCCTTTGTGATCAACTAACAGGAGAACAGTCAGGCTGAGTGAACAAAAAAGAGGGGACAGTGTCTGGTAAATTACCAATTCCCATCATAACCAGATTCTACCCACAACTCCCAGAGGTAAATTATGAAATTCTGTAAATATGTGTATCGGGACTCCTAGAAAGGACTGAAAGAAAATAGACTCTTAACTGCTATGTGTCCATTTTCTCCCATAGCAAAATGTACCAAGATAATGATGTCCATTCGAGCATGCTACAGGTTTATCCAGCTGTATGGATACTTTGAGGGACGTACAGCTTACTTGAGGTATACTGTCATGTTTAAGGTCATGTTTAAGTGTATTCGGGGGGAGATCTAGTAAACTTTTGATGTGCTAGGGCTTTATAAGTCTACACGAAGTACACTGGATGACAGATAAATGAGCAATATGGGCAAGAAGAGTATTTAAATCGGTAAACATTCAGATGACTTGTTTAAAACTGGACTGGAAAAAAAAAAGAAAATTCCCTCTCACACAAATTTCCTTTTTTGTTGATTTTAATGTGCAGAACATTGGCTTAAGTGACTTGTGTCAGTAATACATACAAGTAAACAACATGCAGAAATGTTGTTTTAATATAAATAAGCAGGTTCCAGAATGCTGCAGCTGTAACCTGTTTGGCCTGTGATGAATCTTGGCAATGACACTCCTCAGACATCTGAGGAAAAAATTTGCTATGGTTGGCATTTTCGGTGTTCGCTTTTTCTTTTCTTGGGTGTTAACACAGAAAAATATTTCCAAATCCTAACCTCCGTCAGCCATAGAATGATCTACCTTTTCCCTCAGGTGACTCCTGAACACCCGGTGACAAGGTGGATGGTGTGTCGTCCTGTACACCAGCCGTGTGGTAGGACATGATGGTGCCGTTGTGTTGCTGGCTGTGGTGTGGCTCAGGAAGGTGGGACACTTTTCTCAGCTGCATGAGGAAGTCATACTGAGTCCAGTCCTCCACTACGTGGGCATCTTTCTGTGCTGAGGGAACGGAGGCAGGGTGTGCTGATGTTAGATCAAAATCTGAGTTGCTGTCTAATGTCAAAAAATAAAAAGTCCCTGCTAATTTTCAACAAGCTTCTGCTGTCCATGTTGTAATAATAATCCAAACCTCATGGCTGCACGGGCCGGCCGCACTATACAGATGTGGGAAAAAAAACCTTGGTTATTAATCATATGCATTTGTTTGTCCTGTGGTCTTTAATTTAAAAAGTTCATGCCATTTCACAATTTCACCCCAATTTTTTAAGATG
This sequence comes from Chrysichthys cranchii, assembly GCA_030068335.1. NCBI lineage: Eukaryota > Metazoa > Chordata > Actinopteri > Siluriformes > Claroteidae > Chrysichthys > Chrysichthys cranchii. The sequence continues at coordinate 16,002,456 of JAQMCW010000035.1, read as the reverse complement.
CACTTTATATGTATTTATAGCCTATGAGCATGCACCTACAGTACATCCCATGTAAATAATCACATAATTCTCATGTGAATCTGATATTCTTTCTTTCTTTGTGATTTTCCCCCCCATGATTCATTTACTTTCACCTGTACGGCAGGCTTTTTTATTATTCACATGAATGAAAAATCACATATTATTCACACATTATTTACATTCACTGTTGAAATGCGACTCTGTGGGATAGCACGATCAAATGCACCTTCACATGTTTTACACTTAAGAACATATCCCATGCATCATAATACATGAGAAATGTGTGAATATGATCTCACGAAATGCGAAATGTATATGATGGGGGTTTTTTTTCCATAAGGGAATAGTGGATAAGTCGAACCAGCGGAGAAAACACAGAACTCTGTATGAATGGATAGATTTGAAAGAAAGAGGATTATAGTGTACTTTCCTAGTCTTTGTTAAAGGACAATTAAAATGTAAAAAAGACTTGTCGTGGGAGTTTAAAGGGTTCTGTCTTGGGAATGATGAGAGCTGAAATGAGGAAAATGTTCCGGAGATTCTCCCACGAGATTAATAAGAGCCAAAGAGCCAAAGAAAACCTATCAAATAATAATGTAAAAAGAAAGGGAGGACAAATGCCAGCACTGCGCTGTGACTTTGAGGAGGATTTTTCAAATGTTCGCAGATGTTGGCATCATATTTCCAGCTTTCTCTACTGCGTCCAGAGAAGAGGCAGAGCACCTAACTGCTTTACAGGCTCTCTTTTTCTTCACTAAAGAGAAAACGAGTTTGCAGTGACTGTTTCTAGATGAGCTGCACAAGTTTTTCATCGCTACAAATGTAAAAGGACAGCTGTACTTACTTACTTTTGACTTCAGAATGGGAACGTCATCTAGGTTGACGTGAAAGTCCTTTGTCATGCATGATGGGATGGCTTTTTAAAAAGTAACCTTTGATACTGCCGTGTTATCTAAATGCTACCAAGAAGTTTCAATTTCCGTCCACAGCTTGGTTATTTATCATCTCTAATATCTCGTAGGTGTTGGAAATTGCTGAAGTCAGACAACTGGTTTGGAGTCACAACTACTGCAATGATTGTAATCATGCTTAATACATCATAACTAAACACAGTAGGTAGCTGTAAGAGCACATCTAAAAGAAAATGATTCTTATCGTCTTAATAAATGTTTAATCAGCCGGTAGAAATTTCACATGGATACGCACCGTCAGGTAAGATAACGGCTGAATTTGTAGTCTCTCAGTCCTGAGTTTGTGAAGTCTCTGTTCACTTTTTATTACCGACAGCTGTTATAGACTAAAATCTGTTAAGTTTGCATCCAAGTTCTGTAGAAGACCGAGGCCTGTTCGTCACTGGATACTTTGAGTGCTAGTAAAGTTGAAGAACTTTTCGATCTCATTCTCTAAATCTGGTCACTGTCTGTCGATTCTGTGAAGACTCGACGGGAGTAAGGAGTTTTCGTCTCTAAACACATCTGGTCATGTAATCATAGCTACTTACTGTACGCACTGTTCTCTGGCTCTCTGGTGGTACTTGGGAGGGTGACGTTCTCAGTCTCGTCCCAGTGCTCCAGCGAGGGGCTCAGACTGTGGGCACGGGTGGAGCGAGCAGGACTTCCAGCCTCTGTGCCCTCGCTGGGTGTCAGACTCATCTTATCTTGTTCATTTCTTTCATCCTGCACATCCGTCCCCCATGCACACCCCTCATCCTCTCCCTCTGAGCCCAGAGAGCATTCTGGTGAGAGAGAGCGAGAGAGAGAGAGAGAGAGAGAGAGAGAGAGAGAGAGAGAGAGAGAGAGAGTATTATGTCTCTGTTTATTATATATTTTTATGTTGAGAATTTTTGTGTTCCTCATGATGTGTTGAATTATGTATAATTAGATACACATAACTGTGCTATAATACAAAAGTGATACAGCTATACTCGATAAATATAATAATGCTTTAAAGTGTCAGTGAAACAAATTTTTTTTTTTATTTAGGTCATTTTAATTTATTTTATTTTTACTGAACCATAAAAAAATATAAAAACAAATATATTCAACAGAATGAAAAAGGTGTACAAACTGTTTAAAAAAAACCCAACCCAATAGTACAGTTAACAATTACTTTAAAGATAGTTTAATAATTAAACATGACGATAAAAAAAAAAAAAATCTTTTTGCGATTTCATTTTCATTCTTTTCTTAGTGCGTGTTTACAGCCCCAATGAAGGAAGTAAGTAATAAACAAGTAATAAACAATGAAAAGTTTGCTACTTCCTCAGAAATTCACTGGAAGAAGCACACGGTTGTGGTGTATTTAAATATCGTAGGAGCATGGCACCCACAAGCTTGTCTTATTTAATTGTTTTTCAAGCGTTACGAAAAACTAAAAGCCAACTGAAAATGAATGAAAGACATTTGATTAGTTTAAGGAGTGCGTTATAGCACCGAGGAAAATGCAAATAGATCAAATTGAAAGAGTGATACTAATCAGTCAGTTGACTTGGCTTTAAGACATTTGAATTTTATTTTTATTTTCTGTTGGGCTTGCTTTCAGTAAAATAGTGTTAAGTGTGGTGTCTGTGTACCGTAAATTATCTGTGGGAGAAATTTAACACTGTATCAGCTGGTATTGGCTTTCTGAAAACGAGACTGATGATCCAGCATGTTTACAAAAAAAGAGCAGCCTTATCTCTCAGGCCTACGGTTGGAAATGACTTTTGCTCTGCATTTCATGTAATAATGAAAAACGAAAGCTCAAAAGCCTAAATAAAATAAAAATAGCTAACTAAGTAAGTAAGTAAGTAACTAACTACACACACACACACACACACACACACACACACACACATATATATATATATGTATGTATGTATGTGTGTGTGTGTGTGTGTGTGTGAGTGCGTGTGTGAAATATAATCAAATCTAAATTTCTACCCATAAATGACAACATACAGTAATCAAAAGCATATGCTACCCTCTCTACGCCTTTTTAGATCCATAACTCAGAATCACAGTTAATATTAGGAACTCCAATACAATTCATTTAATCTATTACCCCAATATCTACAATCAAACTAATAGGAAAATGCATGTAGTTACAAACGTGAGGAATATAATTTGGTTGGGATTAATTACATAAATTATTCTGTCTAAGATTTTGTGTGTCTTTTTTCTCCCCTTTTGTACACTTTGGTCTTTTGGATGTTTTAAACCAATAGACTGAATGATGATATACATAAGGGCAAGCAAAAAATTCACTTATCAGCTATGTTGTATGTGTGTGTGTGTGTGTGTGTGTGTGTGTGTGTGTGTGTGTGTGTGTGTGTGTGTGCGCGTGTGTGTGCACGTGTGTGCACATTTGGGTGTACTCCCTTCTATCTAATAAGTTAAAGATAAGTTAAAGTACGAACCTGTTGGCATCATGTGGCAGGAAGCTACAGTTTCAGTTCGACTGTGATGGAAATAACAATGCAGTGCTGACTGTGTGTATGTGTATGTGTGTGTGTGTGTGTGTGTGGGGGGGGGGGGGGGTGTTTGTTTTTGTTTGTGTT
>JAQMCW010000035.1:15966928-15978382 GCA_030068335.1 Chrysichthys cranchii | reverse complement strand
CCCCCCCCCCCCCCCCCCCCCCCCCCCCCCCCCACCCACCCCCCCACCCCCCCCCACACACACACACACACACACACACACGCCCCCACGCACACACACTCAGAGCCCAGGGGTGGGGTGCCCCACAGAGATTTTGAGCATGTTTCTGTGTGTGAGTGTGTCTGGCAGGGGTTCAGAGAAAGAGCACAGGGAGGAGACTCCCCAACAGCATATTAAGCAGAAGTTAATTATATGCCAGCAATTGTGACAAAGAGAAGAAGAAAAAAGAAGCTTTCACTTGAATAGCAAAACAAGAAAAGAAAAGTCATTATCCTGACCTCACTTTTTTTCGCATGTGAAAACCTCAGTTCTCATTTCAGCACTCGCATTTGTATCACAAAGCTCAGCTCTGTGCATTCTGGCTCACATTTCGAGGCTGCAGTTCTGGGCCTGATTAACTCTCTGCTTTGTTTCTTCACAGTTTAATTGTATAATTTTACACACAGTCATCAACACTGTAGAGATTTTAACTAGAGCCTGATGGAAGCTCTTTCATATAAGAGCAGGGATATAGTGCATCTCAGTAAACTGTTTTCAGATTATGAATGCAGACATATCATTAATGAAGTTTTGAAAAGGTCGAATAAGGATCAAATATACAGCAGTTAGTTCTGGTCCAATAAATTCATTGGATGAGAGGCATCACAAGGGTGTTTATACTTAGTATATAACCACACTGGGACATTTCACTGTTTGCATCATTCAGCCCGTCTACGTTAACCAACATAAATTTCCCATTCTAGCGTCCTGCTGCAACTTTTACTACAGTAAGGTTAGTGACATCATTACATCAAAACAATACATTTTATGAATTAAATATGAAAACCAAGCCAAATTTCATGGATGCTCCTTCAGTGGGAATGCACAAATCATTGTGAGCTAGCTATAGCCAGCCAGCTGATGGGCTATCAGTGAGTGTGGCTTCACCAAAATATATTACTTTTATATAGAATATAATAACCATTATAATATAATAACCATTTGGCTACATTTAAAAAAAACCCTGTTGTATAGAAGTAATATTACACTCGCAATTGTGCCGTTATAATGTATATGTATAATATTGTCACCGCTGTGATTACCCGAGGCGCTTTGTCTGTGACCTCTTGCCTATAGACAAATCACAGCCGTGCCGATATTTATTATAACTGCACTCTTGCTCTTTATTGCTGCACACAATCACAGGCAAAGAAAGCTCACACACACACACACACACACACACACACACACACACACAGAGAGAGAGAGAGGAAAATTACAATACTACTCAAAAGTTTAGACACGCCTGCTCTTAAAAGAGTTTTTCCTTAAAGAAAACCCTTTATTTTCATAATTTTCTAGGATTTAATAATAAAAACCCAGAATATTCTTTACTGAACAAAGACAAAACAATGTTCTTAACAGTATTCCTGATTAACTTTTGCACACACTTCGGATCTCTAACAGCTTCATGAAAGAGTTTTAACCAGGAGGCTTTTCTTGACACTCCCAAAAGAATGATCCCATGTGCTAAACAAAAACTACTTGTTTTAGGACGCAATTTTATTTTAAGTAAAAACTACAGATATAAATCCATATTCTGGCTTTAATTCAAAGTATTTCCATTTGTCTTGAATTCAAATTTCAACCTTAAGCTTTCATCGAAATAACTTTAAAATGTATATTTTTCATGGAATAAATGGTCCACACGTCTTACTAGTTGTGTATACCATCCGCATATTTCTTTAGTATCTGAGGCGCCCAAAGCTCTGGGTTTCAACACTGGCTCCATCTAGTGTTTCGAGTGGTTTAAAAATCCCTTTGTCCAGTGCTTTATTAGCATTGTCCCAAATGATCCACGTGTTAATAAAGTAATGTAAAATGTGTACTAGTGTAATAATACCCAGGTTTAATAGTAACACCTGTACACCTGCTCATTCACGCAATTATTAGTCAATCATGTGGCAGCAGTGCAATGCAGAAAATCATGTGGATACAGGTCAGCCTGCTCAAGTTCATGTTCCTATCAAAGAGTATTGTTGAGAAAATGTTGAAATGATGTTATCTCAGGACTGAGCATGCATGGCTGCTGTTGCCAGACAAGATAGCTTGAGTATTTCTATGATTGTTGATATCCTGTGATTTTCACATGCAAAAAGGTTCTCTAGGGTTTATACTGGTCAGAGCTGACAAGATGGTTATAGAAACTCCAGTAACCACTCTTGACAACCATGGTGACTAAGAAAGTATATGAGAACACAGAACATGTCAAACCTTGAGGTGGATGTGCTACAGCAGAAAATGACCACATGCTGCCACGTCCTCTCAGCCAAGACCAAAACTATGACTAGGCACAGAATCATCAAAACTGCCCATGAACAATGATTAAGAGGCCAGAACAACTGTAACTCTGATCAGGACAAAGTGGTTAGTGAACATGAATGAATATATTGTTATTCAGAGCTACGTTGTTTTGGTCACTTTTCAACTAAAACATTTATGATCTATTTTGAGACATGCCAATCTAATCATATAATGGTGTGTTTTTTTTATATTCTGTTCAAATATCAGTTGCTATTGTTCAGCAGAATATGCCGTGGTTGGTGTTTTAGAATCTTGATCCATGTGCAACTTTTTAACCTTTCGAGCACCTGTCCCTCCAAGAGTCTCTGCATGTTTCTGGAAATAGCTATAACATGCAAGAACAATTTTTCAGGAAAGCTATGACCCATCTCTTACCTTTTCTGAAATGTTCATATGACTTAATTCTTAATTAACTCTCGGGAAAGGTTCACTAGTTCATGAAATTCTTAGTTAAAAGATTATTTTGGATATGACTCATGCTTTCTCTGGCATGTTTAGAAGATAAAGTGAGAATATCTATAATTTGCCTTACCAATGTCATGAAACAATTATCATACACTAACAGAACATATGACAACACGGACTTCCATCACAGGCTGTGTTTATTAATAAACAGGTAGAATATAGTACCTTTACTTTGTATAAAAATGTAGAAAATGGTATGCCAAAAATATATCACTTGATTTCCTGTATATAGATGTAATAACTGCTAATATCATGAATTTGCAATGCTACATTAAATTCTCTTTTGCCAGCAAAAAAAAAAAAACTGTGACAGATGCCAGAACAACACACAGAAAAATGCAAAATCCACAAAACTATTTTTTCTTTAAAAAAAAAAAAGAATGTTAGAAAAATTACATTCTCTATCGCAGCACTATAGAGGCATGGCAACATGACCGTATTAACGTTGATATTGAAGTGTGCACATGCACTCTTCCCAGTGCTAATCATCTTTGGTATGCCATGAACAGCTGTAGTGAAGCACAGGGATATGCTTGTTTTCAATACTTAAATGAGTCCTTCACACCATTGTGAAGCAATGTGAATGTGCTAAAACAAAGAACATTATGTCCTTTAGTTCGTCAGCTGGATACTGCCTGAATGCAAAATCATATACTGTACTATAAAACCCAAAACAGAAAAATTCAGCTCAGTGCTGTTGTCAGTGCAATATTAACTTTACATGATGTGGTGCAACTTAAGGCCTGGAAACACTACAAAAATGCAAATGTCTATTAGGTGCCTGGTCTACATTACTTTTAGAAATAAAGTTTTTTAGTTTCAAATAAAAACAAGTGTGGGATCCAAAAAAAAATTGGCTTAGTGCATCCAGGCCTTTAAAGGAGGGTACCATTTAAAAACGATAATCAGTGCCACTTGACTAAAATACCTGTCTGAATATGAATAAGCAAAAAAAACAAAACGAAAAAAAAAGAAGACAAACAGGAAAATTAATTTAAATCAAATGGGTTCCAATGGATTCAACCATAGGTCTTCTGTTTTGCCACATTCACTTGAATAATGATCATCAAAAATAACTACTGATACGGCTTTAAATACTGCACTGCACATAGACACTATGACTATTCATTATGGGTTTTGTACTCAGACCTAACTGACTGTCACTCTCTAAAATGATAACTCTAACGCACGTGTAGAGAGTAATTAGCCACAATAGGCAAAGGCACTTCAGACATGTTCTAATATTTATTATAACTGAGCTTTTCTAGTACCTCAGAAAGGAAATGTGCTCTCTCTAACTCTTCCTAGTCCCCATGAATGTTATAAAGCAGAAGATATTTTTTTTATTCTTCTATCATTGACTCAGTTTAAATTCCATTGTTAATATAAAGGTAAAAGGTATTTACATTTAAACAATGTGTTTTATTACTAACCCTCCCAGCAATGGCAACTGAAATACCATTTTAGTCTTGATAATGAAACCCAAGGCACATATTATTAAACAAAAACAAATGGAAACAAAGAAGCAGAATCGCCCATCTGTAGAAACCTGGCCTGTCTAGTAAGACAGTGAGTAAAGAAAGGTCCACAGCTACCACTGATTCACTGAATGCATTCATCAGGAATCTCATTAGTCTGTTGGATGTTGCAAAAGCCAGAATGATAGTTTATGTTTTACAACCCTCTGAAACATGTAAAGATATTCCTTAAGTCAATGTGTTCAAATACTTGTTCTCCCCAGCAAGAGATGTCAGCATAGAGGTCATATCTCCAATGGCCATGTTAGATAGGCTGGAGGGAAGGGTGATGGAGTTTTGTGGAGTGGTAAGACGAGAGGTGGCCTGGGAGGATGACTGGTGGCCCAGAACTGGATTTACTGGGCTGTAGGATGAAGGATCCGGATCCTCAATGATAGAAGCGAAGTCAATCTGAGCATTCTCCAAGTCCAGGTTCTCAAGTGTATTTGACATCGATGCAGACTGGGGATATGCCACTGAAGCAGCCTTTGTTGAGGACTCTATTCCAGCATGATGCTGCTGTGTCCGGCAGGATCCATCATGAGGTTCCAGAGACTTATCCATGTTGTGGTGCATATGGATCTGGCCTGAGTAATAAAAATTATCAGTGTGATGCACAGGTGGTAGCCTGCCACTTCTCCTGGGACTGGCAGTAGATTGACCAGGACTTATGTTTGGTGGGCTGCTTAGGTATGCTCCAGTTGCCTGCTGGGAAAGACTGTTCTGGCGACTCAGAGCCTTTTGAGCCTGAGGTGGATGAGGCACCATATCATGGCTATAGGAAGAATCCTGCATAGTTGCCATCTGTTCTTTGACTGGCACTGAGCTGGATGCTTGACTGTGTCCTGAGGGACTCATGACATTCTGATTTGAGTAGCCTGGGTAACTGTTATGGTAGATGTTTTGATTAAGTTGCTGATCTTGAGGGCTATGCTGCATCATTGCTGGCTGTGCTGCCATCTCCATGCTCTCTGGCTTCTGAGGGAGACTACTATTTGATGTTTGTTGCTCTTGCTGCTGCTCCCACAGGAGTGCCTGTTGTGATTGCACATAGTTTCGTACCATCATCTCCTTCACCTGCAGCATTGGAGTCTGTGACCGCCGGTCCTCAGCCAACACAGAGCCTGCACAGCCAAGACTCAAGCTTCCCCCATTGAGGAATGATCCAGCCTGGCTTTGCTGCTGACAATGATTAGTCTGAGCCTTGATCTGACCATGGACAAAGTCACAGCTGGGGTTGGAAGATTTGCTTATTAAACCATGCTCTTTTGTTTGTGGTGCATACCCTCGCTGGCATACCTCCATAGAGCTAGGCTGGTGATGCTGTTGAACAGCCTTGGCATTTTGGCAGGCACTGGAGCCTCCCATGGGTGGATGGAACTGTTCTGGTTTGATTGTGACCCTTTGATTGTTAGGATCAGTGTTGGGATCATACAAACCTTGAGAATACTGTTGTCCCTGCATTCCTGTATCTTGGAACTGTATAGCTGCTTGCATACCCACATGTGGATTGGGGAGCTGGCCATTTTGTCCCCAGGGTCCTGATCCCTCACTAGGCTGTCCCAGGCCAGGGTAATGTGGCCCAGAGGGGCTGAGCTGACAGGTGCTCATACTGTACTCAGCTTGCTGGAGGAGAGAGTTTGAAATTTCATTCTGACCCATGGTTTCTCCAACACCTATAGTTCCACGTTGACTGTGGTACTGCCCCCGCATCTGATAGGATGGTTCCAAGCATCCCATGCCTTCATTCCCAGGAGAAAGCTGGTCACCAGTATGAGGATGAGACTGAGCCTGCTGGTAGCCCATGTAGGCCCTGTCTGCACCTTGTATCATACTTCCATGATCCTGGCCTTCTGTTGTATTCCTCTGAGGCTCCATTGCCATGGCCTCCATTATCACATTCTCTGTAATACTTGGTGGTCGTGGTGAATATATGTGTCTAGTGATGTTAGCATCAGACCCACAGTGCTGTAAGGCATTACGACGGCTCATCAATGTCATGTTGCTCAAACTGTTAAAACGCTGCACTTTGGGTAGGCCTTGTGGGTCAGCTCTAGAGCGCACAGGATCACTGGCACGTCGCATGTTGTTGCCAGGAGCCTGGTGTGGGTAAATAACCCCTGTTCCATACTCAGTATTGGCACTGTGTCTCCTGGTTCCCACTTGATGTAGGAATGGTGGAAGTGGCTGACCATCATACTCACTCAAGAAACGCCTTCTGGGAGTACTGGGTTGTTCCATATTAGGTAGAGGTGTTGGTGGTGGTCCACCAGTTGCTGCTGCATACTTAGCTTTCAAACTGTACTGCTCTGCAGGGGTGAGACTTGGTAGCCCCGGCAAGCCACTGGTGTTCTGGCACAAGCCAGTTCTATGGCTGGTATCGGGTGATAATGGGTCCCCACCAACATCGTTTCCCATGACAGACTGGCAATGCCCACCTGTGCCAACCTGAGATACTTCACTTGAGCGCCGACTTGATAGGTAAGGAGAAACCACAGATGAACGGCGGCTCACAGTGTAGGCAGAGCTTAAACTACTGGTACCACTTCCACGGCGGTCACTGGGTGGGCAAGGCATAATCATTCTGCCAATTCCACCCATACCACCTCCACCCAGATCTGGGGTAGACAGCTCCATCACACGACGATTAGAAAGCAAAGGGGAAGGGCCACACATGCCAATCATCTCACCTGATGCTGAGGAGAGAAACAGAAAGTTAGTTGTGTGATTGTGCTACTAAAATCCTTAACTGGAATATTCAGAAGAAAATTCTACGTAAGCAATGAATCTGTTATGCATTCAGTAATTTAATCAGATTTATGCATCACTGATTTTCCAGAATTCCCATACCTGAAAGTGCTGGTAATTTATTTACTGTTCCCCGGCCTGGTGGGGTCTGCCTGCGGATCTGCTTTAGTTTATCAATCTTCAAGTTTTCCAGCCTCTTCAATGCCTGTGCAGACATGCCCATACCTCCAGAACCCACTCCTCCATTGGACTCAGCCACACTGACACCGACTCCATCTTCCACTGCTGTCAGGTCTTCCAGACTACCTGCTGCATTCAGGTTCATCTCCACTCCACTGTCATTGTTGTTTGCACTCCCTAATGGAGAGCGCTCACTACTGCAGGATGACTGGCCTCCAGGACTTGGCTGAGACTTCTGGTGTATCCACAGCAGACAAAAGTGGATCAGTCATAACAGAGTAAAAACATTTTAATATGATTTTAACGCATTTTTAAAAAATGCAGATGTTAAAAGGCGAGAATAACGTAAAGACAGAGAAAGAGAAAAATATTTATGTCTCACTAGTGTATTTTCAGGAGCCAGAAGTTTGCAGTCCTCTCTGGTCCTTTCCTCTTTCTCTACCATCAGCTCTGAACTTTGACCAGCAGGGGTCAGAGCAGAACCTGGCGGCCGAGGTCCAGTGTCCCCACGATGTTTCTTAGTGATATGAGCCTCAGGTCCATGAACAGTTTTTACATGTTTGCGCAGGGAGCTTGGGTCTGTGTAACGCTTTGTACATCCAGGAATCTTGCACACATAGGGTTTCTAAGGATGAGAAGCATGCATGCATGGATAATGTAAAATGTATTTGACTGTATGTTTGATTTTGTGTGTCATGCTTTTGTTTGTCGTTCATGTATACCTCATTGGAGTGTGTTCTGTTCTGGTGCTTTGCACGGTCTGAGGCATTAGAGAAAGCCTTGTTACATCCCTCATGTTCACATACATATGGCTTCTCACCAGTGTGTGAGCGCAGGTGTGTTTTCAGGTTCTCCAGACGAGAGTATGCTTTGTTACAACCCTCAAACTAAGGCACACAATAACACATCATCAAGGATAAAGTAATGGTTTGCAGAGACTGTATATAAAAGAATACAGCTTCAGTCACACACTCACAGTGCACTTGTGAGGTTTCTCGCCAGTGTGTCTGCGCATATGCACCACCAGCATGTATTGAGCCTTAAAAGGTCTCTGCTCACGAGAGCAGTCCTTCCAATGGCACACAAATTCTTTCTTCTCACCATGGATATGCTCATTATTGATGTGCTGGAGGGAGATGCAAATAAATAAGTTAGTCAATGAAGATGGGATAAAAAGTCAAATTGGATGAAAATTATATAAATAACTACATAAAGGTCCCACACAGAAGCTCAGCCCTCCACACTAACATTTTATCTGTCTTACATGCACAAGTTGTTCCTGGGTGTCAAACTCCTTGCTGCAGCTCTCCCAGTGGCAGTTGGTCTCATAGATGGCCTCAGGCTCTGGTTTCTCCTCTTTATCCAAATCATCTCTGCCCTCCAGAAGCCCAAGAAGAGGATCCTACAGGAAACATGTTATATATTGTAAACTTAAGCAAAAAAAGTATCTTGTTCACTAACTGTGTCACACAAAGCTTACTCTAAGGGTACTTTCACATATGCAGCATTTACTCTGTTTGAAACAAATCCTCATACGTTCTTCTTCTTTGCTGTGGCTCCTTTGGGCAGGTGAGAACATAGCAAATGCACTCACATGCAACCCAAAACAACCGGTCCAAGACCACCTGAACAGTCTAACAGTTGACAAACAGTTAACAGGCCCGAATACTCTGAAAAAAAAAACGATCTGTAAAATTTGATTAGCTAAGCTAGAGTACCTGAGTTCCTGTGGAAGACGGACTGGCCACATCTCCTTCTGAATGCTCTTCTAAACTCTTCACATTAATGCCATCCATCACACTACCTATGATGGGTTCTGTCTTCAGCTAGGCACATATACACATACACACACCATTATGGGTCAACTCCCATGTCAATCCAGAATAGAGTAAAATGGTGAGAAAGCACAAGCTCAAACTTACATGGTCATGTTTTGGAGGTGCATGCAGACGGGGGTTGTGCGGAGGCAGGCGTGTTGGGGGTCCATGGCAGGGAACAGGGGTATGGCCAAGTGGAGTTCCATACATGTTCCCTTGAGGCCTAGACTGGTAGTTTGTTGAGCTTGAGTACCCCATTGATGGACTACATAGCAGAAAAAAAGGTTCAGTCAGTCAGTGCAATTTAGATGTTCTCTCATGTAGCAGCACTTATGTGATTTCAGTATTCCTACTTGGCTTTCTGGGTTGTGGCCATTACTATGTCAAATACTATAAGGAGGCATAGTCCATGCAATGAACATATTCAACGCTAAAATACAATAACGCATTATTTACCTCAGAGCTCCCACAGATAGGTGTCCATATGAGCTAGCAGCATTTTGCCCACAGCGAGAGTTAACAAATGCCACCAGAGAGTTGGGAGATGTACGAATGACTGTCTGCAGGTCAACACTTGTATCAGACAGAGGAGAGATGGACAGAGCACGCTTCTTGCTCAACTTCAGTATGGAACGAGGGGTGGAGAAACGAGAACCTGGTGAACGAGCAAAAGGACTCTTTATTGGGGTTCTATTAATATTTCTTTTAAGTAAGCACTATAGATTTTTTTTCAGATTTCTTAGATTAGATTTGTGGGCTTCTATGTTACATTACATTACATTACCGTCATCTGGAAGATGCCCTTATACAGACTGACTTACATTTTTAATTTCTTTGTACAACTGAGCAGTTGAGGTTAAGGGCCTTGCTCAAGGGCCCAACAGTGGCAGCTTTTTAAGTGCTTGAATTTGAACTCCCGACCAGTAGTCCTACGTCTTAACGCCCTGAGCTACCCCGTGTCCCCAAGTTATGCTTTGGTGCCTTTGTCTTTTTATCGCTCATTTTTGTCAGTTTGTTATTCACTTTCTTATTGTAATATTGCGTATTCTTATTATAATAATGTGCTTATCCTGCTTTAGTAAGTTTGTTTTTATCTTTTCCTCCTACCCTTAGGTAGCCAAACGTCAATTGCAAATAATGAAATGTCCTTAATAATTTACCTCCTTGAATTCAAAGTAAATAAAATAAGTTAATATAAAACAGAAAGCATAAATGTTGTGTGCATTAAAGATTCATTGAATAGATTTAATCTTATTCTCTGTGAGAACCAGGGCGAGTGCTGTCTCACCATCTCCTGAACCCAAGTGTTCTGGGCCTGACTGGTTGTGAGGAAAGCCATGATGCACTGACATTGTGTTACTCTGGTTACAGTAGGGGGTACCATTACCTCCTACAACACACAGAATAAAAACTTGAAACATTTGAAAAATGAGAAACATTTCTCAGTGTGTCTTTGGATCATGTCTGCTTAAGAATTCCTCCTGATACATAAAGACTGAGAGGTCCTGGAGCAACGTGCTTCGACAGTACATGCAAAAACTAATCTAATAACTGCACTTTCTACACATGCATGAAGTTACTGCCTGTTTAAACCAGATTCTCTAATGAATGATAAAGTGCTGCAATTCTGCTGGTTACATGTTGGTCAAGGGTCAGCTTTTTTAACTAAAATTAGTGCTTGGGAACAAGTTCAAATCAACTCGATTTAAAAAAAAATGTATATAGTGCTTTTAACAAGCTATGAATTTTAAGTATTTGATAGCAGCATACCTTCAGGTGGGGCCATACCACGGTGTCCCATCATGCCATGGGGTGGGGGTCCATGCGGAGGCCTCATATAAGGATCCATGCAGGTTCCAGGGTTGAAGGATGGGTTGTACATAGCTCTGCTTTGTGGAGGTTGACCACAAGGAGGAGCCCCACACACAGGAGTCACCTCACCGTAGGGTGATTTTATTGATGGCGCCAGACTACACACACACATTCACAGAGCACAATCAAGTTACTTTAATTCCAGATAAAATGACTGCAATATATCTTTTAATGACATGTGATTAATTATTATTTCTGACAATTATATTACTTTTAATATTTTGACTTCTAAGTATAAATGCTGAGAGCAGTGGTCTGAATTTTTGCCCTGCTTGTTTACATATATAGTGGGGTCCAAAAGTCTGAGACCACAGGGGAAATCTGGATTTCTTTTTTATTTTAAACGGGAACCATTTTACAAATTGAATTCCAGAAAAGTTGGGACGGTCTTTAAAGTTGAATAAAATGAAAACTAAAAGACTTTCAAATCACTTGAGCCAATATTTTATTCACAACAGAACATAGATAACATA
>JAQMCW010000035.1:15952763-15963689 GCA_030068335.1 Chrysichthys cranchii | reverse complement strand
CAAGTGACCAATGAAATTTGTGTTTTATGAAAATCTCTGTTTAAAATTAAGTATTTGCTCAGCCTTTCGCGAGCTACTCAGAAGGGGGCGCCGAGCAACTGGTAGCTCGCGAGCGACGCGTTGGAGACCCCTGCTCTAGAGTTTCCTTACTATGGGTCAATAAAGTAAAAACATCCAGTAAGTGGCAGGTTTGCAGATGGAAATGCCCTGTTGATGAGAGTGTTCAACAGAGAATGGCTAGGCTTGTTCAAGCTGACAGAAAGGCTACAGTAACTTAGATAAATCAAACACTCTGTACAGTTGTGATGAGCAGAAAAGTATCTCATAATGCACAACACATCAAACCTTGAAAACGTTACTTCTGCCAGCCAAGAACGGAAAGCTGAGGCTGCAGTGGGCACAGACTCAGCAAAGCTGAACAGTCGAAGACTGGAAAAATGTAGCCTGGTCAAATGATTCTCGGTTTCTGCTGAGGTACACAGATGGCAGGGTCAACAGTCCAGGCAGGTGGAGGAGATGTAATGGTGTGGGGAATGTTTTCTTGGAACAGTTTATTTGAATATTGTTGCTGACTATGTGTATCTCTTCATGGCCACAATTTCCCATCTTCTAATGGTTACTTCCAGCATGATAATGCCCCACAACAATGAGTTCAGTGTTCTTCAGTGGCTTATTTATCCAGTCACTTTATCTGAATATGGGATATGGCAGAACGAGACTCACAGTATGAAACTGTACCTGAAAATTGTGCAGAAACTGCATGAGGCAAACATTTCAATATGGCCCAGGATCTCAAAGGAATGTTTCCAACATTTTGTGGAACCATGCTGTGAAGAATATAGGCTGTTTTGAGAGTAAAGTGAGGCCCTAGCTAGTATTAGTTATAGTGTTTCTAATAAATTGCTCAGTGAGTGCAGATTACCTGGTGATGTTTCTACAGGTTCTTATATATATAGTAGGTAAAAGATGTCATAAATTTACCAGACCAGGTGATCCATAGTTGATAATAATGTGAAATTGGTTGGGGCTTTCAGGTGGTGCAAAAGAAAAGCGTTCAAAAAAAAAAATGTAATTCAATGACAAGAAATATTCTGGTAATAAGTACGTTACTCCAAATCCCCATGTAAACTAATCCAGTCCAGTCATTGTGAACAGCATTGGTCGGGATGGCGATTTACCATGCTCACACTTTTCCAGCCCCCAAAACATCACATGTAATTAAAAGCAAAACGTGAGCATACTAATAAACTCCTAAAATTAGCAAGATAAGTGAAAAAAACGCCATTATTTATACAACTAATCTGCAAATCAGCACTCACCAACTCACCTAAGATTCAGATTAAGTTTCAGTTGTTTGACAGTTACTGTTAACTGAAATTCCAGTTAAATTAATTAAGGCATGGCTGGAATTAGTTTGTGCTGTTTAGTTCAGTCATAAATATAGCGCAATGGAATGTAATCTTTAGGCCAAGTTGTATAAAGTTGTTATTTTCCAAACGCACAAAGAATAAACTAGACATTATTGATAGCCACTGCATTACATGAATCATGTAATACACAGCAGGCCAACATGGTGCTGCTGCTACTTCTTTTAATGTACAAAGGAAGCAACTGTACTGTAAAAAAAAAAAACTGCTCGGCCAGTAAGATGGTTTTAGGTATACAGCTGACGGCACAAACTTTTGCCACTGCAAATGACAACAGCATGATTACATCCTTTATAACAAACATGAATGCGCCAACTATCCAAAACAAAGATTGTGCAAAAGAGGACAGAAAGGATGCTGGACACCAAATGACGGAAGACGAGATATCTGGGTGAAACGGTATCTCTACTTTTCTTCCTTTTACTCTCGTCCTCCATACTGTAGAATGGTAAATAACGTGAGGGAAGTAATGAAGCACACTCTTTCCCTGGAAAAATGTATATGAGCATCCTTTAATCATAGTAGCTTCAGACAGTTATTCACTGCCAGAAACTTCAACACTTACAACTGCATCTATCTTGGTCAAGGATAAGTTAACCCTAACCTATCCTGTATAACTTTGTACCACACTGGTGGAATTAATATCCGTGGCCAACAGCGTTGTCTGTGTACAGAGCGGGGCACCCGTCTAAAACGCAGTGCTCTACACAGCCTCACTATGTTCACTCTGTTTACCTTCTCGCCTCTCAGACATGAAACTGACCTCACACATAAGGCAACATCCATCATTTTAATCTCTCTATTAACACTACTCCTTGGTTGTCTCTCTTCCCATTGTACATGCAGCAAAAAGGAATTTCAGGCACATCCAGTTCTCTCTCCTTCACCTCCTTCTCTCCACCCTTTCTGTCCCCTATTTCACAATTTACTCGCGTCCGCTCGGAATGCTGCGCCGACAACCAACATAAACAGTTCGGTACTGTCCCCAGCAGAAACGTGCACGTCACCACTAGTGAAGGAACACTAAAACAAGACATGGGGCTGGACGTACTCATCTGAACCCCCTCCTCCTTTTCCTCCTCCCTCCGTAGCTGCTCATCTTGCACTCTCTCTCATTCCAACCCCCACTGCTCCCTCCCTCTCCCTTCCTCATGGAGCAGCGTCGAGGTGGGTGTTCTGGCTGTTATGAGCTAGAGGGGATAATGGCAGCTCTAATGTAGCTTGCCGTTCCTGAGGGAGTGAGGGTGAAAGGGAGGGGGGGAATGGGGGCAGACTTGAGATTTTGGTGAACTGCAGAAAAAAAAAGAAGCGCTTCCTGCCCTTTCGTTCGCTCCTCTTTCCACACTTTTACATGACTTTTTTTTCCAATGGTAAACTTTGTTTTATCGTCCCGGCTTTGTTTTTATAACACATACTCATCTATTCCTGCTCCCCTCAACCAAGACACCCCACCCCCGAATGCGCACTCAAATTCTTCAGTGCCAATGAGTACCACAAGTTGAACTTCCACACACAGGAAAACTTTGTTGTCCCGGTGTTTGTTTGACGTTTCGCCTGATTCAGTTTCTACTGATGTTAATTGGTGAAACAATAATTTGTTTATCTGCAAAGGAAACATGACATCGGTGGGGAGTTTAGGTACATCGGGTTCTGTCAGCACAGAGATCTTCGTCATCCTTTGAATACACATGCTTTGAATGGCCGATGACAGCGTGGCTACTACAAAGTGTGACACAGAAACAGGGACGAGTCTCTGAGAATCTCATGTGAAGAAGGAGTCTTGATGAAGCAGCAATCAATAAGGTAATATGCTAAAAATTAATTTCCCCAAGTTTAGACATCCTCTAACCTCAATCCATCCCACCTCTCTCTCTCTCTCGCTCTCCAGGCAGTGCATACCTGTGGTTTCCTGTCGCCCTCCCTCCCTTCCCCTCATACCTCACGTTCTCTTTCTTGCTCTCCTTTAATCCTCATACTTTCTAGGCTACTATGTTGTGTATTTATCACTCACTTTCCCCCGTCCGATCTTTATGAATTATCTGTGCCTTAACCCCTTAAATGTCCTGGAGGAATATTATTTATTCAGTCATTCACTAGGGTACATTCACAGCATGTTATCCAATAGCCACTGTAAATACGACAAAAAAAAAACTAATAGGAAAGGTATGATAGAGTGAGTCTCGACCATGCTTTGGGTTTTGGGAATTAAACTGTTTAAGCTGAAAATTAAGCTACACTCAGTGGGGTGGCTCTGAAACTTTTTTTCCCTTTAGGCTCTGTTCTGTGTTCAGAGAGTCTCACATCCTATAGTACGGGGTTATTAATGTGCCCAAATGTGCCCACACGTATCCCTTTGAACTCCCTGTAGGAGACGGAGGAAGTAGGGAGGGATGGAACAGATGAGGAGGAGGAGGAGGAGTGGAAAACAGCTCCACCAAAAGGCTTGGATGCACAGCTGGGACCCAGCTGCAGCGGCCGAGCCCTGACACACGCACACACGCACGCACCCACCCACAGACGCGCACACACAAAGAGTCAAGAATAGTTCTGTATAACCTTCTACTAACCCCTGATGTTGGCTCTGAAGATTGTGTAAAAAAAATAAAATAAAATAATCGTAATAATAAATGGGTGGCCCAAGAACTTGTGTGTGCGCTGAATATTTTGAGAACCATTACTTTGCTATAAATACCACAGAAAAGCAGGGGGACGGTAGCAGACAGTGAAGAACAGTTGAGAGACAAAGCAGGCACAGGATAAGAAGAGAAACAGGATGGTAGGAACATGTTTAGTTTTTGGAGAAGGTAACGCCAAGGAAACCAAGATTTACATTTTCAAACGGGTTTCATGGCAAGGCTGCATGCTGAGTGTCCTCATGAACACAGACCACACACACTAACTCTGACGCTGGCTGGGATCATGTTCTAGTCTGACATGGCAGCTGACGTAGAGCAGGCTGTGTGTGTTTTGGGCTTAATCTTCAGAAATGATCAGGAAGGCAACAATCACGGAAATCTGAAATCCCTTATTTTGAGTATATCTGTAAATGTACCATAGAATCAGCCCATTATCTCAACATGCAGTTTGACTGCCATTATTCTCAGCATCGCTGACTCTACGACGTTCTGAACAGGGTTTGAGATCGCTTAAGCACACTCCTGAACATTTCCTTTCTTTAATATGGGAAAGTGAACTTTTATGTTGCCTGTTTCGACTCGCACTCAGCTTGTTAATTGGTGTGCTTACACGTCCGTCTGCTTATGTATGTGCGAGTGTGTGTTATGAGCTGACAAGGACTCCATGCTATGAGTCAACACTTTGGCTCCGTTCCTGGTACACTGCATGTGCATCTTCCTTCTCTCTTTGTCTTCTGTCTTTATGTCCATTCCCCACTTGTGCTTATCTCCCCTTCTCATCAGCTTCTCTTAAAGGCAGAGTAGGTGATTTTGGAGAAATCAGCAAGAGAAAGCTAGATTTTGAAAGCATCCGAATGAAAAATCCCACCCCCTCCCTTCAGGCCTCCCTCCAAAGCCACTCATCCAAGACACATGAATGCGCAGTGCCTGATTACTGCTGAAGTTCACAAGCGGGAGCGTGGGGGAGAAGAGCGTAGCACATTGCTGTCGTTTCCAACTAACAAAATTCCCCCCAAAAAACAAAACAAGCCAGATACCTCCCTCAGTTGTCACCACTTTCGAAACGCCATACTGATGTTCACTCTGGTTTGACCTCTTGTTTTGCTGCCTTCACATACCAGTTGGAAGCTCCTACTTCCCAATTGTGAAGTGGTCAATTACGAGAGTGTCATGGGAAATCCTATTTTGGTTCTGTAATGCACATGGTAAATAACATTGTTCAATATCAAGTTAAGTGTATATAGATTACAGATTAGATTATGCACACAAGCAACGGCTAACGATAGTTGTATTGCTAAAAATGAACAATTACCTGCCGTCCACTACTCAAGCTGTCATTGTATATGACATTACCATCATTTGGCAGACACCCTTATCCAGAGTGACTTACATATTTACAATTTTACTTACAAGTGAGGTTAAGGGCTTTGCTCAAGGACACAGCAGGGGCAGCTTATCAGTGCTTGGATTTGAACTCCCGACCTGCGTAGTCCAACGTCTTAACCCCCTGAGCTACCCCCTCCCCATTTTCTCTGCCATGTTGAAAGTTTGAAGGTCATCCCAACTCCAGAATTCAAGTACCAAAATTATTTGCGACTCAAAATTACGAGTTCATGTACAACTTTCAAGCTGCTAGCTTGTATTTACCATAATTCTGATAGCACCTGATAGCAATTATACATTCATGTTTTCTACTTCACTCTTTCTTTTCCTGCTTTGTTTAGCATGGCACGTTGTTGTAGGTATTACCATAGATGTAACTGGAAATTTCTGGCTGCCCATAGTATACCAATATTGTACGACTAGATCGCCGACTTTAGCAATATGTCTGCCTAGCCTTGTGGAAAACTCTGTGTGACGGCAGGGAGCGCATGGGCAGAGTGCGTGCAGGTAGGGCATCCAATTGTTTCATTCGAAGTGAATGAAATGAATGGAGGTGCTTTTTACAGCCCTGCGACTGCCACAGATGAGGAATTTTCTCCCCTTTATTGTCAGAACATCTGATTTATTCATAGCTATCAAGAATTTCAGGAAGTATAACAAAAAAAGCTTCTGAAAGAAAAATCACCTGCTCTGCCTTTAAGGATTTTCGAAGTGATAGAAGAATGCTTGAGAGCAAACAATTTATGTCGTCAGAAATTTCAAGATTGATCTTTGTTTGCTGAAAAAGCTGAAACGCAACCTCAGCAGGGCTTAGCAGGAGCCGCCAGAAGGTCTAGCTTCACAATCTGCTCATTCTACAAAACTTTCCTTTCTTCACTCCTGTGTTTTTTTTTCCACTTTCCACAACCAGCATCTCTCCCACTACCCTTTTCCTCCAAGACTGAGATCAGCAACAGCATGCAAATTGCAATTTAGATCTGTAAGAGCTAACGCTGCAACTCTTCACCTCACAGAGAAAAGATATTTCCGAGTCAGTTCCACTTCTCTTGCTGTAGCTGTACAGTGAAGAATGCTGCAGTGCTCGTGTGTGGCCTCAACGGCCGTGATGCTCAGCCAACGACGCACACTCACACACACCACACTAACTAATTCACGCTGATCATATTACACACACACACACACACACACACACACACACACACACACACACACACTCACACCCACACACATTCATGAACACACTCAGAAAACCAAACAGTTCTAAATTGCTCTGAATACTCAACAGTATAACAACCTGAAAAGTCAAACCCAAAGAGCTTTATGTTCTCTGTGGAGCTTGCACTATAGAGTAAAAAAAATCTGCTCTTTTGCAATAAAGCCAGATACCTCACACACACACACACACACACACACACGTCCACCAGTTCTGAAGAGTTTCTATCACTGTCTACATTTAACAAGTACACAGTTAAAGTCTGGAGTGAGATTTCTAAGGTCAGGGCTGGAAGTAATCACAATAATGGGTGCAGAATGATCTCAGAAACCAATGAGACAAATGGTCTGGTTGGAACAGATTCTTGACTCAGTTAGAAACAAATTCAGTTGAATTGCACAATATTGCACAATATTACATAATGTTGTCCAAATTCTAGCTAGTTAGATAATGTTAGCTTTTACTACGGATCTAGTATAGCAGGTGTGCATGGGTGTAAGGGCTGATACTAGCATAACGGCTGGCTTGGTGTTGAATTGGATTTGATACTGACAGATTTTCTAGCATAAACAGAATTTATGTTGACTGACACAACACCGGTCTTGGCTATGAAGGACATAAATTGCACCTCTCATGTTTCCCATAATTGAGCTACAGATGTCAGCCCAGTTACTACTGGGTATAGGTATTGGGTGCTGGACAACACCTGAAACTCTAACACTGGCATGGCTTAAAATCTCATTGGAATAATAACAGTTAACATGAAGGGTTTAGGTCCATACGATGCTCTATAATCATCTGCTGCAAACTATTTCACTGTGGACTTGTTTTGTCCAAGACTAAGATCCAAACCACAGCCTTTCTAATGAACAAATCTCAGCACAATACCATAAAACAAACAAAGTGTCTAGTAAAGCTGGGTAATTTCCTTCACCAGGAAGCATTCTCATTGGGTTCTCTTACTGGCATCTGTCATGATTGGCGAGACTATTTTGGGTGGGAGTGAGACAAAAGCATGAGTTTTATGCCCAAAAGCATGAAACTTGGCACATTGTGGCCTTAGTATACTTACTATAATCGTCAATCTGCATTAAGAATGAATGGGAGATAGAAGCTTATAGTACTAAGTCAAAACATCACAACCATACTAGGGCATACATGAACAAAATGCTTGTAACTTCAGTAATATAACCAGAGGCAAGAAGGAACATTCTCAGGGTACGTAAGTCTGGTTTTTCAACGTTTTTCCCCACTAGACTTCTATTTAATCATATTGTAGTTGAAAAGTCATGACATCATCAGACAGCTTTAAGGATTTGAACTACACACCTAACAAATCTAACAAATACAAACACACACACTCACCTCCAGTCTCACTATAACTATAACAAGTCTTACTCCTCACTCTTTGCTGCCGTCTCTCCCAGACAGGCATCAGACATTACTCTCCAACATTCCAGCTGCCTTTTCTTTAAACACATTCGCCATTTTGTCTTGTCTAAACCTTTGTGAGTGGGATAAATGATTACTTTTTTTTTTTCCTATCCTATTTTTTAGTCATTCCTGGATTATAAATGACACGTAAAATGAATAAAACACCAACATAAGCAGATTCAACGGCTAAGGTTTAATTAAGAGCTAAACTTCAAGATTCAAGATGTAGCATATTATATAATGGTGATATCCAGTCTCTAATGTGAAAATGTGTTGCTTTAAAGGGATATCCATGTATGCAGAACGATCTTTCAAATTTTTTTTCAGGGTGTTGCTATTCAGTCTGGACAGCTTAAAGATTTTATGTCAATGCACTAAAGAAAAGTAGCATGTACCACTTTGCTGTCTGAGAACTGCAGAAATTTGTATATTCTGAAAATATGGTGTGTGTGTGTGTGTGTGTGTGTGTGTGTGTCCCCACCCCGATGTAAAGGTTATTTTTATCAGGAATGCTACATCAGCTGCTCCTAATTTTGTCTAGCACTGTGTCTTAAGCTTTCTGGTAATACAAGTGGAGCTGATTTACCTTTTTGAACTAGACCCTTCTGTTTAGGTCAGCATCTACTTCTCCTTTGACTGCAAAATAGAACGAGAGCGACACAAAGAGATGCCTTCTCCCGCTCTAACCTGCACTAATTCCCCTTCCATCTCACCATCATTTGCCCGTATTCCTTCTTGCCACCACTTGTCAGACAGAAAGAGGGGGAAGAATCCTTGAGTGGATAAAAGAGGCTACACTCTCTCCCCTACCTGGGGTGGGGCAAACATTCAAACGTTTATGATGAGGGGTGGGAAAAGAAAGGGAGAGGAAAGACAGAGAGCAAAGGAGAAAAGAGAAATAAAGGGAAAAGCTCTTGTGCCTGAGAGAGCAAGTCTGCTGAGAGCCAGGGTGTAGGGCTCTTGGGAAGTTTGTCTTGTAATTGAGTCAATTGTTGACCTCCTGTTCAGCCTGCCCGGGCTACTCTGAAGAGAAAGCCTCCAGAATAATAAATGTTCCCCCTCTCGCTCTCTCTCTCTCTCTCTCTCTCTCTCTCTCTCCTCTACTCCGTTGTCTTAGAGTGATTGTGTTGTGATTCAAAGGCTGAGTTAGGGGAAGTCGTACAATCTTATCACTCACTTTCTCCTTCTTTCACATTCTCACTCTTTTCATTCTACTTTTTGTTCCCTCTGTGGGATGAATTTTAATCACCCACTCCTCATACAATTGCTCAATGCTTCCTACCTCGTTTCCCCCCACTCACCATCCCTTTATAATCTAATAGTCTTTTTTCCCCCCACTGGACAGTGGGGTATAGCATAGTACAGGAACAAATCATGCCATTTTTTGTTGTTGCCAAATGAGTGGCACTGTAACTAAGTATGCGTACTGAATTTGGTTCTTAGAGGGGAATCATGTGTAGTGAACATGGTCATATACATAGCCGGAGATAGAAATAGTGCTCTGACCTCTCAAAGGAGTTCATCACTTACTCATCACATGTTGTCCCGAGTCAGTAGAGTGTCATGTGAAAAAGGGTCACTTAACCCTATAATGCTGTGCGTATCATATTTGATACATGCATTTCTGAGACCTTGTTATTGCCCAAATTGTGTGTAATTCCCAAAGTATCAAATACAATACAAAAGAAAATACTTGCAAATTATTTTTATTTATTGTTTTATATTTTGTTAAAGGGACTAAAAGACTTCAAATAAAAAAAAAATTGAATTTTCTGCCATTTTATTTCTTGGTTCAGGCATTAAAGGGTTAATTCTACTATACAGTACTGTACAATCCACAGTACAGATATTAGTAGCCTAGTGAGTAGAGCTGGATATCATTTGAATCGGATCGATTTTGGGTGTTACTGATTTCCCCTTTCGATTCCAAAATTTAAAAAAAAGAAGACACATTGCACTGTTTCACTAAATTGTATATGTTTCCTATAATACACAGCCATCTCAAAAGTAAATTGATCCCTCTTGTTATGTTTTATCTAAGCGAACACCACCTGCTGCTTCAAACTTGCTAATATATTATTATTTTTCATTTCAGATTACAGTATAATGATTGTTTATAGCAACTAGCCATGCCGTGAACATCAGAAGCAAAAGAGTTGCTTGATTTTCAAAGAGGGTGTATTGTGGGTCAGTCTGAGGGTAGACTTAGCCAGCGTATGATTACACAAAACCTTGAGATTCCTCTTGCCACGGTCAATAGAGTGATTGGACATTTCAAAAGGAAAGGAAAGGAATCAACAGCGTCCCGCTCAGGTCGACCTAGGACCTCTGACAGGTGTCTTCAAACTGTCAAGCAGATTGTTGAAAATAATCCCTGTTATAAGGTTGCTGATGTCGCAGAGAACTTGAGTGAGTGGGAATACTTCTGTGACGTGTCTTCATCAACTGGGCTACTATGACAGAGCAGCTACATGGAAGTTTCTAGAAATTAATTTTTTAAAAATGATGGTGTCTATTTACATTTGAGACCTCTGTGTAGACTATTACATATTCACCAAACCACATGCCTAATACGGCATCATTTTGGATTCTGCCACAGAAACTTAACTATATTTTGGTTGTTAGAGAACAATGCAAATCTGATTCCATCTGTACTCAACATTCCATTTTAGCTTCACCTAGACTGTCTACACACTTGACCATCATTACTGTAAACCAACAAAATCATTTTTTTTCTAAGTAAGAGCCCTGTGAAATACAGTGCATTCAGAAAGTATTCAGACCCCTTTCAATTTTTCACCATTTGTAATGTTGCAGCCTTATGTTAAAATCA
>JAQMCW010000035.1:15901924-15912384 GCA_030068335.1 Chrysichthys cranchii | reverse complement strand
ATATTTTTTGACTCAGAAATTTAGCACAAAAAATAAAAATGTACTACAAATGTACTACATAAACTTACAGTACATTTGTAATATATTAAAATATATATATTTTTTTACCAGGGAGTATATGAGACGGCAAAATTTTATAGCAAATATCAACAGTCAGGTAAACCAGCAGAAAGCTTTATTGCTGATGTTCACAAGCTCATGGAGCATTGCCAGTATGGTGGTGTACATGGAGAAATGATCAGATATTGGATTGTAGTGGGCATCAGAGATTCTGAAATGTCAGGTAAAATGCAATGAGGTCCAAATCTCACACTGGACAAAAAACCCCCACAAATAAGACAAAATGAAGAAGTTAGGAAACAGCAACCATTGATTAGATGTGAAAATAGTGAAACAAAACAGATAAATATAGATGCCATAGCTGTGCGAAAACCATGGAAATCCAAGATGATGGCGACAGTGCTGAAAATCTGTACTGCTCAAAGTCCAGAAAGCTTCAAAAGATGTGGAGAATCCCCTCAGCGTTCATGGAAACCGTGTCCAGCTAGAGAGGCAACATGAAGAAAATGTAAAAAAAAGAAAAGAAAGGCCATTTCACAGCAGTGTGTAGATCTATACAGATAATTGAAGACTGGGGTGTAAAATTGGATGGAACAGTTGTGTTCTCCCAACTGGATACCTCATCAGGATTTTGGAAAATACCCTTACATAAAGACTCCTTGAAGAGTCCTTGTTGACCTTCATCACACTTTTTGGCAGGTTTTACATTAATCCTTTAACAGGCAGAGAACCGTATTTGGTAACTTCAACAGGCATCCAAGATGGCCCCCTATGCCTCGCCATTAGGTCATAGAAATGCATGGATTTCTCCTATCCTAAATAAATGTTCCTTGAAGTTTATATGTGTTTTTCTTCTTATTATTTTTTTTTATAAATGCACTTTTTTAAATTTTACCCTACACCAGCCATCTACTGGCATTGATTTGCAATATAAAAATTAGCATTTTTGAAAAAGTCCCAGTAGTAAAAAAAAACTCTTGCAACACTCCATGGTTGAAATTTAAAATTTTCAAGTATTTCAATTAATGCCCTATAAATGGTTAAGTGACTGCTTTTTGGGATCTCCTCAGTACCTGAGCACTTTCAGCTGAGAACCTTTTAGACTGTTGCAGGTAAACCAGGAACATTGCCATTCTGATGACATTTTGGGGTTTGGCAAAGACCAGAGGGAGCATGATGAAAGGTTATGCAAAGTTCTCCGGACGTTAGAGAATGCAGGCCTCAAGCTAATGAAAAAAATGTGAGTTTAAAGGGAAGTAAGATGCTTTACGGTGATGGTGAAGTATGTCAGCAAGTTTTTCCCTTGCTTGCCCACTGTCACATGCCTTTGAGAGACCTTTTGAAAAATGACAATGCCTTGACAAGTGACATACAGCAAAAGATAGCTTTTGAGGGAGCAATGAAAGTAATTAGCTAACTGACCATCTAAGTGCAGTACAGGGCAAAAATAGAAGCTCTTGTGACAGCAGATGCATCATCATATGACCTTGGAGAAGTGCTAATGCAGTGACATCCAGATGGAAAATACAGACCAGTGGTGTACATACCCAGGAGACTGACATCCAATAAAACCTGTCATGAATGCCACATGCACCAGAAAGCAGTATTGAGAGTGACATGATGGAAGAGGAGTGTGAAATCTACATTGACTATGTCATGGAGCAAATTCCAGCAACAAACTAAATCCGATCAGAGTGAGTGAATGTTCGTAGTTGCTGGCCAGTGTACAGGAAAGCAATCCCAGAGAATCTCCTGCCATACTGGTCTTACTTAACAGAAATACCTGGAGCAAATAAGACCGAATCCTTATTCCAGCATGCATGTGCATAGAGATGCTTGAAAAAACATCCACCATAGACAACAGGCCACAATGAAGAACATCACCAGGTCACAAGAATCCATGTGGTTGCCTGGGCTGACAAGAGGCATTAGAGAGCTTGTGGAACAATGTGACATATATTGCCATTATTCTACGCAATGAACAGATCCTTTGCTTGCAACACCTATACCTGCAGGAGTAGGGCAGAGAGTGACTGCAGATATACTTCAGTAGGAAAAATGCCTGTACTTAGTTGTAATTGCTCTACTTTCTCCACATATATTGAAGTAACCAATCTGCCAACTCTCAGAATTGCTATCACTGTGGACAGATTGAAAATCATCCTTGGCAAGGTTGGCATTCCTGAAATACTAGTGACAGACAACTGGCCTCGGTTTGTTTCTTCTGAGCTTGCAGCATTCACTTAAAGATTATGACCTGCAGCATGTCATTAGTACCGGTAGACCCAGATACCCCCCGCGTAATGGTGAAGCAGAGAACTGCCAGCAGTTAGAACACACAAACATTTACCTAGCAAGAATCAAGATCATATAACGCTATCTTGGCCTACAGAACAATTCTTTCAGCTCATTATGTCTCACCCATGGAACTTCTGGGGAGAAGGGGAAGTCCCTTCTGAATCATTCAGACTTTAGTGGGCAGATCTCCATGCCTTCAAAAGGAAAGACCTTAGAATATAAGACAATCAAAAAAAGGCTCATGGAGCAAGACACACAGAGCAAGAGAGTTGCAGATACTTGAACCGGTACATAGAGGTTGAATCAGGACAAAAAAAAAAAAAAGACCACTGGAACAGTATAAGGGGCATTATCATGTCCAAGATCATGCAACTTGGACACAGATCTAGGAACACTGATACGATGTAGAGCTCAGCTTATTGCTCTTCTAGAACCAGTCCAGCCTGACCCCAACTTGACGGTGACCAGATCTGGTAGAACCTCCTGTCCACCAGAAAAACTGGACTGTTAAAACTATGTTTGGTATAGCTCGACTTGTTGCGAAGAAAAGGGTAGAATAAATCCCTTCAGTAGTGTCCAAAGGTTCAGCCAGTCTACCCTGTCCTTTGGATAAGGAAAAATAATACTGTTCATGTTTAAAAAATGTACAATACTAAAAATATGGTTTGTTCTATTACCAGCTAGATAAGATGTGAAAGAAGAGCTAAATATATAACTTACTAAAAGGGGGGGATGCAGTGGAACCATGTCAGGGCACTAAGCATTGGGGCATTGGGGCATTGGGGCATGCTCTAGAAAAATGTAGGAAAATAGGATGATTCAAATAAATGACAGAGTAAATGAACTAAATGCTCTCTTTGTCTCTTTTGTGGACTGACTCCTCATGTGAAAGACCACTGAGCTGTCTGTGATGCCTGTGCATTTTTTTGACGTTTGCAAATTACATGTTAACTTGCAATAACACTGCATGTTATTACTTACATTACTTTGCTTACTATTCTTACTATACATACCATCTTGCAGTCTTGAAGTGTTTCAACCCATGCTCATGCTATAGGACCAGTGAGCACCTCTCTTTGGCCCCAGTTGTAGCTCACTGCCTGCCCCTCCCACACCCAGCTCTTATAGTAACAACTGATTCCATAAGGTCTTTGTAGTGCAGTTGGAAATCAGGAGCATCAATGATATAAAAGTGGAAATTGATGGTGACCATGTCGATGACCTTTAAAAGAATCCATCTAAATCCACTTGATTCCACCTCCTGAACCCACTGATGTAGTCCTCACAGTCAGGCCATCCATGAATGTCCTTATTACTGCACTCTGACACTGCAGCTTTCACCAGCGTAGTCACTGACTATGCAGAGAGCATGACAGAGATAATGTAGTCATGCTTCCAAGAAAGATCACTCCAGTGTTATACCTCCAGCGATGACTTTCAGGTGGAAGCTGTCATCGTAGCTAAGGATACGGTCCCTCATCAGTACAAAATCCTCTGTTATCGGTCAGATCTATCTGTCAGATCCAACCATACCTGTTGTACCTGATTCCTGATGTATATCATCTTCGTTTCCTCTGCACCAACCCCTCTGCTACAAGGCTGATGGTTATTGCAGCCATGGTGCAGTTACTTCTGTCTGCATCATTGTCAACTGGCTGCCAGAGGTCGTCTTTGTAGGCTTTGCAGGCTATGTCACTGAGCAGTGTTCAGCAATGTCCTGCCTAGAGCAAGGACTTGAAAGCTCTTGACCCTGTGTGATTTCCTTCTCCTCCATCTCACTAAGGGAATCCCTTGTGCATTGAGCCCCTTTAGCTTTCATCAGACATTTCTGACAAATCTTGGCCTCATGGATCTTCAGGCCATATGGGTTTTTCCCAATCTTTCCGGATCACTATGGGACCCCAAGCTAAACCTCTTCATGGTGGTGTAGTGGTTAGCATTGTCACCTTACAGCAAGAAAGTCCTGGGTTCAGTTTCCAGATTGACCTGGGCACCTTTCTGTGTAGAGTTTGAATGTTCTTCCCATGCCTGTGTGGGTATCCTCTGGGAACTCTGTTTTCCTCCCACTGTCCAAAGACATGCAGATGAGGTGGACTGGCTACTCTAAAATGCCCATATGTGTGAGTGTGAGCCCCGGGTTAGATGAGGGTTGTGTGTGGGGCTGGCGACCTTGCCCTGTACAATGCACTCATCTATGGAAATGTCAACCAAAACCCATGGGGACCGCTCGACACCCGATGTGCCACTGATGGCACAAGAGTACTATGGATGAATGGACAGCCTACAGAACCATCATCAGCAGTCAACTGAGCCCATTTTACTTCAGCAAGGGGATGACTATAGACAGAGGGACAATGAAGGTTGATCTGCAAGAGGCTGGTAATTTGGCCTCTCCCAAGGCTGGAAACATAGCTACATCAGCCTGGCTTAAGGTCTGTGCTGAGGCCTCTCCAGCCAAGCCAGAGGCCTGATGGATCTTGACTCCTAACCCTGGCAAAGATGTCATCACTCTATTTCCTGATCCCAGTGAGGATCCTGTCACTTTGCCTCCTGACCCCAGTGAAGACATCATCACTCCACCTCTTTACCATTGCAGGGATATCACTGCTCTATCTTATGACCTTGTTCCTGGGCCTGTTGTTGCTTCAGTTGTTCCAAGCTTCACAGAGGATATAATTACCATTCCATCTCATTCCACCTTTGCATAGGACATGGTCCTTGGTCCAGCTTGCCCTGCATCATCCTATCCTTGCCATAAATGTCTTCATATGTTAAGGCAAGGCCTCCCTCAAGTCATACTGCCACTTGGGAACGTTATGGCCTGGGGTCCAGGAACCCCTCTGGACTATACAGTCAGGCTTTAGAGGCCACACTTTAAAAGGGGGGTTCCATTACAAATTCCTTTTCTCACACGGATTCTCTTTTTTGTTCTCAATTTATATGCGTCTTTATTGCCATGTGCATGTGTTCTGATTCTACGTAGTCTTGTCTTCACCCCTCTCTTATCCTTGGTGTGCTTCCTGATTGTGTCTAGGTGTTCTGTCTCAAGTCTTTACATACCCGGCTGTGTATTAGTTTAGTTGGTACAGTCATCTATTCATTCTGAATACAGTTTACCCTTGTCCCATTCTATGATTATGACAACAATTCAATGACGTGCCATAATAAACACAATATTGTTGTTTATGGAGTACTGTTCTGTTTCAAGCATTTGCTGCATGTTAAAATGTGCTACAATTATCAGGTGCATGTGAACATATGCCTAATAACTATAGAACAAAAAATTTGTAAAGTTTTTAGTAGCATTAACAAATTTGTTTAGAGGTAATAAATTCTCTTGGCGGTCACATGTTACAACAGCTTGGCATTAAATAATCATCCATCCATCCATTATCTATATCACTTATTTGTCAGGGTTTCAGGGAAGCTGGAGTTGCTCCCAGCTGACTTCTACCATGGAAAGGTACAAGTGCACTAGCTGTGGCAAGTGCATTACTGGCTATAGATAGGCTCCTACTAAGCCTCATTTCAGTAACAGGTCATCAAAACTGGTTTCCTTTATGAAAAGAAATCACTTTGCTCATGATTTTTAGTATATACTGTGATTATCATCCAATGGCCCTTGTTTGAGAAGCCATGTGTAGTGCTCAATAAATTATGAATATAAAGATTCAATATCAGTTGTATGGTGTTAAAGATTTCACAGTAGGTTTAGGCCTTGAAAAAAAAGATGAATGTTTACTTGACAAATATAGACAGTCCATAGAAAAACTAATTCAGGTGTTTGCCCAAGCAAACACACTCTTTGCCTTTCAGACATTATTGATTTTAAGTGCTCAAAATCAATATTAGGGCATATACAGTTACCAACCAGAATATCAATAATAATTTCAAAACTCTTTTACCCTTAAAATATTGATGAACTTTATAGTTGTGTAACCCAAAAACATGCACTTGGCTCATCATCTGGGCTAGTTATAGTTCATAACTTAAATGGTTTTTTTTTCCAGATGACAAAAATGTGATGTCATATGACAATATATCTGTCGTCAGGTTTGATATAAAAAAAAAAATAAGCCATTTTCTTTAATAGGCAAAATATTTATTTCTTTGAAATAGAAAATAATCAATAAAATTACACTATAGAGTACACAATCTTCAAAATATAATACTTTAAGAAAATAGCACATTGTTACAAAATTATATAAATTGCATTAAAAATGAATGACTTTTCTGAGAACTTCACTTACAGTATTGCTATTTAGACATAAGTTACTATGTATTTACCCATACTAATGGAAATGGAAAAAAATAAAACAGTATACACATAAGGATGATTGAAAAACAACAAAATAAACATAAGCATTTAAATTATTAAATCTTTGACAGATAAAGTGCAACCTCAAACATGAAAAAGCTTTCCTGGAAATCCTACATGTGTTCAGTTCAAACATGCAAGTTATAAAGGCAGAAGTTACATAAGCCTGGCATTAGAAAGACTTTGTTCTTTTACTGTGGCAATGATGGTGAAATCAACAGAAGTGTAAACATGGAATATGAAGCAAATGATGATGCCATAACCCTGAAACATCCCTATGCTAATATTTTATGGGACGGGAAGTGCTTTGAAAAATCAATGAAAAGACAACTTGTTGCAAATATTCGGAAAGTGATCTTTTTGTCTTTTATGGCTGGTGAAAGGTTCCTGCATTGGATTTTTAGCATAAATTCAACATGTTTGCAAATAACCAACAAAATCTAAAAAGCTAAACACTCTCTAAACAAAAGTATCATGTCTAAACAAGTCTTAAGTTAATGTACTTGAATAACATCTCAAGCACACGCAAACACACATGCACACACTCACTGACACACACACACACACACACCCACCATTTGCTAATGCTCAACATAACCAAAACAGTACCTAAAAAGCTTTGAGAACTTTGGTGAAACATATCATGTTTGCACTGGATATGCACATTTAGACATAGTCTAATTTATATCTAAACCTTACAATCCAACCGCCAGCAGACATCAGTCTGTCACATTTACCATCACGTCTTCTTAGACCTTCATTTCAGCATGTGGCAATAATTAAATGTTTACCCATCTCATTGGGTAATCAGGCAGAGGTCAGGCCAGTGGCCTCAGATGAAAACTAATCAAACAGTACAATGAAAAGACCTGGAGCCTCTATATAATTGCTATAGAGGTGTCAATTCAGCAGTATTGCATTTATATATTTATCCTATAAATATCTTAATCTGGATGGGGTAAAGAACAGGACTATTTATTAAATCAGCTTAGGTACAAACTCTGCAAAACTAAATTGCTTTTTTAGCATAACTGCATACAGTGTTTCCCTGCATATCTGAATAAGTATTTATAATCAGACAATGTTGGAGAAACCTTCCTGGTAAATGTGCCTTAACATGAACTTGATTCTAACCCTCCTTATTTGTTTACGTGCACCCACAGGACTCTACGATCATATCAGGCACATCAGTCTTCACAATACTGTGCTGCGAGTTAAAATAGACCATGGAGAGTGGGCGCCTCTGGATGGGAACACAGCAGGATGAGACAGCTGTGTGAATGCCATTGGCCTTCAGCTGGCTGAAAACTGTGGCATGGAAGGATGAAGCGATGCCTGGTGAGCCCGCCAGGTGCTGCGGGCATTGGCCCATACAGTAGTTCATGTGGTAGCCCTCTGGTGCGATGATCCAGTCCTGCCACTGGATGTCCTGGAACTTGATGTAGAAGTCCTTTTTGCAGCAGACACTGACGTCATCACCGCAGCTGAGAGAGCGCTTGCTCACCGTGTGCTTGGGGTCGTCATCACGGAGCTGCACCTGTGCCACCAGGTAGGACCTCTGGGATGCATCCGCACCACTCTGAGTGCACAGGTTTTGGCCTCCCACTTCACAGTGCACTTCCAGCTGCAAGAGCTGCTGCCCACCATCCAAGAAAGTCTGCAGCGTGCGGGTCATGGGAAAAGTCTGCCACCCACCTCGTACTACCTCAATGCTACGCTGGAGCAGGAGGGTACGGTTGCTAGTGCTTGTGTCTAACAAGTACACTTGGGCAGAGACACGGCCAGGCAAGTGGGGGCTGTTGGTTGGGTGCACATACACCCATAGGGAGGACTGCAGCACCTGGATGCTTTGACCTTGCTCTTGGAGAAACTGGAAGGACAAGATGGAACTTATACTGCTGGAATCCACATCATCTGCAGAAAAAGAAAAGGTTTTTTTTTAAATTTTTATGAAAAAGTACAAGAAATGGACGCAGGAGTAGGAGGACCATAATCTATTGAGGTTAACAGAAGTGTGTAAGGGAGAAAGACGAAAAGGTTTGAATGGAACAAGAAAACTAAGCAGTTTATATTTATTTTGCTTATATACTATTTTCGCACAAACACAGAAAGGAATCCCCAGCGTGAATATCTACAGCATTTCTTTTTTACTTCTGCAGACTTAAGCAGTAGTCAGTTCAACACTGACCATCTCGCTCTTTAGTGTAGATTCGTCTGGGTGTCCCCCCCACAAATATAACCCATCTGAATTACCCTACACCTTAAGTCTTCATTTGAAAAACCCACAATCGGGAATTTGTAAAGCAAGTTGCGAATGTAGTTTCACTCCATGTTACTATGTGGGTCACGCCTGATAACTGTTAAAGCTGATACCAAAATAGCTGGTGATTAGATGCCATCATTGTACACTCTTAAAACAAAGACTGTCCCCCTGGAGTAAACATTAAAGGCCATGTGCCGAACCCTACAGCCTGGAGTATCATCAGTAATTCCCTATCAGAATGACTTCAAACATTATGAACCTATATGGACCCTTGAAGGACCTTTTTTCCCCTTTGTAGCACTGTATTAAAAAAGCAGAAAAGGTGTCACACCATTCCACCTCCCCAGGCTCCCACAACTGTGCAGAATATCTAAAAAAAATAAAATAAAAAAAAGTATGCCAAATCCATTCAGATACAAATCTGGAATACAAAACTATTCAAAGCGATCAGAAGGTGTTGGGGGGACACACATTTATTACACATTTTGGGAAACCAAAAGATCCTTCAGGAACCTTTAAAAAACCCAAGTGTATATCTATCTGTGTAACAGGATACAGCCATGTAGCTCCTAAAGAGGATTGCTGTTGTTGGTATTGGCACTAGCTACTAATCGCCTGTAATGCTGGCTTCTCAAGAAGTCAAGAAGATCCCAAACTAAACTCCACTAAGATTCTTACCCATGTTTGCAAAACTGACGATCTCGTAGGCTTGGTCTGTGCGCTGTGCGCTCGCCAGGTTGTTGTCCAGCTCCACTGTCCCGTCGGCTCGGACGCGTCCCGCGTGCAGTTTGCGCAGTGCGGTGGCGAGCGCGGCGCGCGGCAGCGTCTGCGTGATATTGGGTCTTTCCCGCAGGTGAAGTTTGGTCAGAATTTGCTTTTTAGCCAGTTCAATGAGGAACTGCTCCTCCGAGCCTTTGTCCATGGGTTCAGCCCCGCACGTGGTGCATCCAGTCACCGCTCCCAGGCCTTCAGGTACCAGTGTACCCAGGAGCACCAGCCAAGTGAGAAGGACTCCTCGCCAGCCGTCCCCGCACAGGTACACCCAGACGGCCGGACACACGAGCGAGATGGGGGCCGAGGCTGAAGCTGAGCACATCTTCTGGACTTGAAGGTTCTTTAAAACCAAACCAGACCAAACCAAACAGAAACAACACAAAGCAAGCGCAAGGAGGGGTGATGGTGTCTCTGAGAGGTGAGTGTGGCGCGCGCTGGACTGTGGAGCCTGGTTTGTGCCAGACGCAGAACAAAACTGGGGTAATCCACCAAAAGTTATGACACGTCCAATGAGCGCACCAATGAACGAGGGCGAACGCTCTAACGCGCGCGCGCAAGCACGCACGTACACACACACACAGAGTGTGCATAAGACACACACACACACACACACACACAGAGTGTGCATAAGAAGCACACACACACACACACATTATATATATATATATATACAAAATTGTTGGTACCCTTCCGTTATGGAAAGAAAAACCCACAATGGTCACTGAAATAACTTGAAACTGACAAAAG
>JAQMCW010000035.1:15879078-15891944 GCA_030068335.1 Chrysichthys cranchii | reverse complement strand
GCCAATTAGCCTAATCCCCTCTGTGCATGTCTTTGGACTGTGGGAGGAAACCGGAGTACCCAGAGGAAACCCACGCACACACGGGGAGAACATGCAAACTCCATACAGAAAGGCACCCGTGCCAAACCTGGGGCTCGAACCCAGGACCTTCTCGCTGTGAGGCGACAGTGCTAACCACTCAGTGTGTGCGTGTGTTTGTTTGTTTGTTTGTTTGTTTTTAGTTACATGTGCAAACACACACACCCTGCTCTCATGTCTCTACCCACTGATGCCATAATTTAATTTGGATTTAAAAAATGGGTATCATTAACCACTGCTGTTGTGTATGAAATATTTATTGGCCCCCCCATGATTTCTTAAGGTTAGCTAACAGTGCTGTGGATTAATATGGTGCAGTACTTGATACATGATATCACTGTCTTTTGACATGTGAGTGAGGGTGGGTGTTGGCTTTATGTCTTCCACTTTTAAACTCCCAACACGCACACACATCCCTCTTTAGCCCCTGCAGTTTTGGGTATTATTAGTACTGGCTCTCTTTCTTAATCACATGAAGCATGCCTGGTCGAGCCTGTCTTCAAAAATGTTGCTCACACGCCTGATCAGTAGTGGTGTAGATTCGTGAGCATTTTTGTAAATCAAATGAAGTGAATCTGAATATTTTGAACATTAACATTTTTCTATTTGGGTATTTTATTTTTCTTCTGTTCTCCAAATTATTGACCGAAAGAATACTGTGTAATATATTCCAGTCTTCTGCTGACTTAAGAGTGTTATTTAACAAATCAAATATGCACAGAGATGTGAGCTGGTGAGATTTATTACCTGCTTCCTCTCCTCACTCCTGCAGTCAATTCTTCCAGATGGTTGAAACCTGTGGAGACTGTATAAGGACCGTGATAATAGTGAAGCGTTTGTCGATTCAGATCTAGGTTTTAACATTAGGCTTTTAGGTCAGGCTTGACACCTTTTCTCGTCTTGGACAGAATATAAAATTGCACATGTAAGAGTCCTTTAGAATTCATGTGAGACATGAGACTGTGTAGTGCTTAAAAATGATACACTTAAAGAAACCATGAAGATAGCTTTCGACTACAGTTGTTACAGAAAGGTTTTGCCATGATCGTTTTAGGATCTGCAATTGCCATGAACAGTTTTGCACCCAAGTCTCCATCTGTGAAGAGTTGATAACTTCAACAAAATAGACTTTACGTTAAACTGTAATGAATTTCCCTGTTACACAGCTTCGCTTTTTGACCGTATAGCACCCAGTTATCGAAGTGAGGTTATGCAGCGTCTGATGACGATGGGTTTCCTTCCGAGTCTGGTTCCCCTCAAGGTTTCTTGTTTGTGTCGCGTCAGGGAGTTTTATTCTTTCCAACATTGCATCTGGCTTGCTCGTTAGGGATAGATTTATATATATTTTTTTTAACATTTATTTCCAGATTTTTGATAGTTCTGTAACACTGTTTGTTGTTGAAATGTCCATTGGTAAAAGCACTATACAAATGAAATTGATTTGAATAGAAATGCTGTGCCATGTTTACAGGTAATAGCATGCCTTCCAGAATTATTGATGCCCTTCATGAAAATATGGGAAACATAGTATGCAAGAAGTGATGTTTTAAGTTCAAGCTTACAGGGATCTTGTAAGGTATTCTTTAACTTTGCCAGGGAGGTTATGTTTTTGGTGGGATTTATTTGTCTGTCTGTCAGTAAACAGGATTATGCAAAACCTTCTGACCTGATTTCCATAAAACTGGGTCGAAGGGTATAGCATGGGCCAAGAAAGAAACCCTTAAATTTTGGAGCAGATACGAGTCACAGGGTGGCTCCACAAATTCATTTTCACTTTCACTAATGTTGCAAGATGTGGCATTTGCCCTTGGCAGAGGTCTGGACTCAGCAGTGCCGTACATCTTAAAATTCAGTTAATGACAGAAAAGTTCAGTAGTGACAAAACATATCGAGATTATGCACTGATGTCACTTTCTCACTAGAGCAATGCACCTTTCAGTCAGACTGGGTGGCAAAACATAGTACACTAATGTAGCTGCCTTTAGTAAGAGAAACTGTGAAATCAGAAGTGAAGTGAAGAAATACCTGCTTAGAAGAAGGGCAGTTTGACTTGCCAATGATCTTTGATTTGTGCCTTTTTACGGCAGTCAAGCCGAATGCTAATGGTGACAGTCTTTCTGCCACTCAGTGGGTGTAACCGTAATGACTTCCATCTACGGTGACACCACGTGCATGCCATAAACGGTGTGATATAAAGGAAAGTAAGTTTATTGATTATTGGGTTTCGGTGAGAAGCACCAGAGAAACCGCCATACTGAACGAATAGGTTCCTTTCTTGAAACAACAAAATTCTCCTATCAAGTGGGGAAAAAATTTGAAATTTTGTGCCTGATGTTTATATCATCTTGTCATTTTCCCTCATTTCTTATCAAACATACAAATACATGTGGAGGGTGCCGTTTAGGGGGGAGAAAAAGGAAAAAAAAAGAGTTCCCGAGAGGTGCATACTGTTTGCATACGTTTTAATATATTCTGTTTTTAGTGTTGTGTTTTTATGATCACTTTTTCCTAGGAGGAATTGGAAGAAGTGAATTGAATGGCACACAATTGGAAAAGGATTGCACACTGATGAATTTATACTCTGGATATTTCAGATATACTACACTTTAGAAAGTATTTTGAATGAGAGAAGGTTAGTGGAGAGGTTGAATGAGCGCATGCTCGTAAGTTGGGATGAGAGAGAGAGCGAGAGAGAGAGTGTGCATGAGTGAGTGAGCACGGTTCAGTTGTTCTTGTGCTTCATTCAGAAAAAGAAAGGGGGCATCAGAACCGAAAGCATCCTCCGTTCACGCTAAGCGTAGAGGAGGAGAGAGGGAAGAGCCGAGCGAAAGAGAGGGAAAAAGAAGGTGAAGATTTGCCTCTTTCTGCAGGTGAGTGGATCAGAGAGGTTCTATGACTGCAGTTCGATGAGTGTCGCTGTGCACTTGGTGTCAGTTCACGCTTCAAGCCCATAACACTGATTGGAATCCCCAAGAAAACGCCATTGATGACCGTAAGGTGCGTGTGCGTGCGTGCGTGCGTGTGTGTGGGTGCATGCATGCAGGATGAAGGTAATTGAAAACTCGTAATGATGTGTTTTATTACATCTCCTTCATCGTTGGTTTTAATCCTGAGCTTTTCCTGCAGCTCTCCTGCTGTCTCAGCTTACTGTGTTACTTAGAGGAGTTTCTGCTTTCCTCTTAGCTCAAGAAAGAGTGACATGCTTTTTTTGTTTTGCTATTGTTTTTTTTCTTTTCTTCTTTTGCCAGAAATTTGCTGATGCTCATGTTGTGTAACTATGATTGAACTATGACGATGGAGCACAGAATGTAGACGGCATCTGGAGGATATAGTAAGGTGACTAACTCATGGGTGAATTGGGGTATTAGTGTGTGTGTGTGTGTGTGTGTGTGTGTGTGTGTGTGTGTGTGTGTGTGCACGTGTGTAGTTGCGGTGGGTGAGGCAGCATGCCTACCTTCTTACCTACCTCTGCAGCCCCTGTGTTCTTCTACTTATGAATGAACTTCGTGCTATTTGTATGATCTGCTGCCTGCTGTAGGTGCTATGGGTTTGTTTGAGGGTAATTGTGTGTGTCTGTGTTGTGGCCATTCACATATTGTGTGTATGTGGCTTTGAGAGCGGTCCCTGTGCAGCCACCTACTTGTAAAGAGAGTGAAGGAGGGATGGAGGCAGGGCCGTTTTCTGAGGTAATGAGGAATTCCCTTTTTCTTGTGTCCTTCCTCACTACGCTGGTGGTGGACGTGGAGGTAGAGGTAGAGGTGGAGGTGGAGAGTTGGTGGGAAACTTGCCACACGCCTGTCATCCACACTGTCGCACACAGTTCAAGGAGCATGCAAGTGTGTGGGAGGTGAACGTGGAGGATGGATGGATTAAGAGCATTAAGAAGAGGCGGTGAAAAGAACCCATAAGAGAAATTTCCAGAGACTTTGTTCATAATGATGCTTACCTTTACACCCACACACACAAACCAGCCTCGTCCCCCACCCCATGCTTCTTCTATTTCTTCTTCTTTCTCCGTTCCTTCTGTCTTTCACACTTGCTCCCTCTCTCTTTCTCACGCTCGCTATCTCTCGTTCCCTGCAGAGCTGCCATCAACAGCTCTGTCTGCACCTCCACCTGAGCCTAGTGCACACACACACGTGGTGTTATTTTTGGACATTGTCGGGGGGAGAAAAAAAGGCAGAGAAAGGATTAAGCTGAAATGGAGAGTAGGAATTGGAAACAGGGATGTAGAATAGTGAGAGCGAGGACACAGAGAAGCATCGCCTGAATAAGAAAAAAAAAATCCAGCACTATAAATAGAAGACAGTCTTCATGGGTCTGACACTCTGAGAGGATTTCTTTTTTTTTTTTTTTTTTCCTTCCCCCCTCGCTCAGGCCTATTTCCTGTCTTTCCCAGCTCTGAACATGTCAGCTCGACATCTTGTTTTAAATGGTCGCATTATAGTATCATTTTCCACAGTTAGTCCAGCTCTTATGCAAGGTTTTTAAAAATGCACGAGATCTATTTATTAGAAAAGGAGGGGGGAAGCCTGCAAGCGTGCGTTCACCTGAGTACAGTGATTTATGCACTCTTTGGAAGTTGTGTAATTGGTTTTTAAAGTCGGTGAGTTCACACTCCTCTCATCGGAAATCACAGCATCAGAACCTGCACGCATACATCAATCACAGTCATTATGAAAACAAGGCTCCAGATGATGGCTGTGCTGAAACCCAGCAAATGTATCAAGTCAAACTCCTCATTAGCTCATGTTTTTGAGGAAGGCTTTTTTTTTCTTTGTTCTGCCATTTCAAGTGCAAGGAGGACATTCGCACAAATGTCAGAGAATAATTGCAAAAAGACATTAAGTTGAAGCACCAGAGCAAGTTCTGATGGTTATACTCCATCCAGAAGCATCTTTGCATTTTGGGCCGTCGATTAGAGCTCGTCTGCGTTCCTGTCATGTGGGCCTTGGTTAGGGCTGGGCAGTATATCGATAAATTATTGATATTGAGATATGACTATACAGTGATGCCTGTACCCACGAGCGTAATTCGTTTGAAGACACAGCTTATGGGTACAATTTCTCGTGGGTACGAACAATTTTTCCCATAAGGAAATTTTGGTTTAATGGCCTCAAAATACCCCCATACAAAACATTTATATGCACAATAGTTGAGCTTTTAGTGACAATATAAGTAGTATTGATTGATAATATCATATTTTTTGGCATATTAAACACACTTTCATTTTTAAATGCATAAAAAACTGCTCTGTGGCCGTACGTGAATGTGACCAAGTCCCGTAGACTAGGCTGCTCGGCGTAGGCTAAGCGTAGCAGCATGATACGTATTTGTACGATTATGTAGCATGATGCGTAGAATTAGCTTAATAAATATTAGGCCTAATATGTTACTATATTTCCGTTTGCACCAGAGCTCGTGAGCGCCCCCTGGCCCCAGTCGGCATGTGCTGCATGTTCTTTTGTATCAGAAAATTTCTTCCAAAGGATAATATATATTGTGATAAATATTGTCATCGTGAAAATGCCAGAAAGTACTGCGGTATAAATTTGATGTCATATCACCCAGCCCTAGCCTCTGTTTTATTTTTATCTATCTATCTATCTATCTATCTATCTATCTATCTATCTATCTATCTATCTGTCTATCTACCTGTCTATCTACCTGTCTATCTATCTTTAAAACCACAGATCTTGGATAGATGGATGAGTGAAACGGTTTTACTCCGTC
Source organism: Chrysichthys cranchii (assembly GCA_030068335.1). Lineage (NCBI taxonomy): Eukaryota > Metazoa > Chordata > Actinopteri > Siluriformes > Claroteidae > Chrysichthys > Chrysichthys cranchii. The sequence goes on along the minus strand of JAQMCW010000035.1, from coordinate 15,886,133 downwards.
CTCATTAATAGAGCTTTGGATGCTTAGTCTGCTAAAAATCCTAGGAAAGATAAGACCTTGCTCATAGTTGGCGTCAAAGAACCAAGTTTGCCCTGTGAGCTAAATCTTGCTGTTATTGCAGTTCTCTTTCACATAATACTGATTTATTTATTTATTTATTTTTTGGGGGGACCAGAATGTAGCATAGGTGCCAATATAGCATTATAACTGCCTTTTACCTGTTCATAATCATTTCCCTAACATGTTGTATAAAATGCGAACTAGGCATTTTAGTAAGCATCCAGCTCTTCGATTAGCTACTGCTGTATAATATTAATGCATGTGCAGGTCAAATCAGGTCCCTGACTTGGTGCCCCCGGTCACAGCAGTTCACTGATGCTTTGTGCCTCACTGGCCCCGAAGACATTATGGATAAGACGTTGGACGTGAAAGTGACATACACGTTCAAAGGTAAATGGCTGAAAAATAAAGCGATTAACGAGGTATGGCGCTAAATGGCACCTGCTGCATAATGAGTGCTGTAGTTATAAAATAGTAAACACACTGTAGGACATTTATAAAGGTGCCCTCTTAAAAGGTGACATTTTCCGCAGCAGACTAATAGACTAGCTGATTGACCAGCTTCTGCTAGCTGAAAGACCAAATAAATGTCATGCATAATAGTGTAAAAACATTGTTCTTTTCTCCTGAGTTGCTTCCTGCGATTGTTAATTTTGCTTCTGAAAGATCAGTTGACATTGAGCAGTTAGATTTTTTTTAAAAAATTTTTTAAGCTAGCTAAATCTTTTTTCAAATGGTCACAGTGGTGTAGTAATTCTTCAGATGTGTTGGACATTATGCAGGTTATCCAACTATTATGATTGATTATTATGTTGTTGTATTTGCCTTACTGCAACAGGGCTGTCCTGCTAAATGATTAGTCACTTAGTTTGATTATGTTCTCTTGGCATTGGGGAGAATGATGTGCCACAGTAATCTGAGCTTGCCAGGTAAATAAATGAGCTGTAATCTAACAACAGTGAAGACCTCTGACAGCATCTTTTCAACCACTGACCACTATGAAATTGTTTATAAAAATGTTGTCACACTATTTCCGTTTTCGAGATTCATCACGTGGCCAGATGTTTGCGGACACCTGACCACACCCATATATTCTTGTTGAGCACCCTGTTCCAGATGCAGTCCCCCACTGCAATTATAAAAACCTCCACTCTTCTGGGAAAGACGCATCACTAGATTTTGAAGTGTAGCTGGGAATATTCGCTCCTTCAGCCTCGAGAGCATTAAGGCGTAATCCTGCTAGAAGATCTGAATTGCCCTGGGAACTTTCGACCCCTGAAGATCGGTTCCATTGACCAGTGTGATCGCTTTGTACCAAAGATTCTACAGAGGAGCAAGATGGATCAGCTACGCAATAGGCAGAAGTACCCCCTGAACCACCGTGGACGCCATTTTGATAAGCCCACCCTAACTTATCTGTTTCGGCAAACAACTTTTGCAGTGTAGCTGCATGTAGTTGAACTTACCTCAGTTGGGCTCCAATTATTGAGAAAAAAATCAAACAATCCGCTCAAATAATCTATTGATGTCGTCTTAACACAGGATGTCATAATTTCTTATAATACAAACAAGGCTGATGCATCAAAACAAGGAACAACAAGACAATTTCAGAAAAATGCCGCAAGTTTCCCATGGTACACGGCCTCTGTGACGAAAGGCCAGCTTACCAAAATGGCGCCCATAGTGTGGAACTTCCATACTTCCTAATTATCAATGTATTTTTCGGCCAGTAATCTATCTTGCGCATAGTACTTTAGAATCTTTGCTTTGTACCGTTTCCGATCAGTTGGGCTGGTGCACAGTATTATCACCAACCACGCCAAAGCTTGGAACTTCAACACGATCATGTGCACTTTTCAATTCGCTAGCCCTGGCCCGTTACTCACCTTACTGATGAATGAGATTGAAGGAGGAATTTGCAGCTTTACTCGCCAACTACAACGTCAGTTTCTTCCATAAAAAAAAAAACTTCTTATGCATGTAGCCTGATTTACTGAAAACTACAGCGCTGTATAATTGATAAATCTGCATGGCTTGTGAGAGGGCCGTGTGTCACCGAGACCAAAATAATCCACAATGGAAAGACAGTCTCCATCATGCTAAGGGAGAGAACTTTTCACACAAAATGATGCCAAAAGCGCAGTGCGAGCTCAGATCAGTGGGGAGGAGGGGAAACCTAGTGGGAGTATACCCATAGTGAGGTCAGGCACTGAGGTCGGGCATAGAGGCCTGTAGCACTGTCAGCATTCCAATTGATCCCAAAGGTGTTCAGTGGAGTTGAGGTCAGGGCTGTGTGCTCTCCTCTCGTGTTTTCCCACTCCAATCCATATCATGACTTCATGGATCTTGCTGTATGCACAGGGGCATGTTTAGTCATTTTTTATTCCAGTGAAGGGAAATTGTAATGCTATAGCATACAGACATCCTGCGTTTCCATGACGGTTTGAGGAATACCCACTTATGGGTGTGATGATCAGGTGTCCACGTCAGGTCAGATGTTTACATGCACTCATCATGGAAATGAATGTCATGGCAAAGCTGGCTGTTCAACGATTTCTTTGAACTTTATGTAAATGTATAAATGCAACTAGATGTTTGTGCCATATAGTATACATTTGTACTCTTCAGCTGGAAAAAAATGAAGGAATACATGTGTATTTGACTCCTGCTTTATGTTCCTGTGAATTGGTGAGCCATAAGCTAACAATATAAATGTAAAACTAAACTAGCTAAAAATAATAAACCTGATCCAGTTCAGAAGCACAGAACTGAATTCACCTTTCTTACCATCTGTATGGTAACCCAGTGTTTTATTTGTGGAATGTTTAAGGTGTATTTTTAACTCCTAGCGCTTACCTGTTGGCAAGCCGTTTATTTAAATATCTGTTGAATTTCTTTTTCAGCCTAAGACCAGCTGAAGCTGCTTTTAAAGTGTTAAATGAATAAGGTGTTGGGGTAGGTGGTGGTGGTGGTGGGTTTTTTTTTTTTGTGCATTGTGATGTTTAATGCATCCCAACATGCTTGCTAGCAAAACAGATGGACTTGCGCTATGACCTCACACCCAGAAGGCGTCGAAATGCAGATCACAAATAGGCCATGTGTGCAAAATCCGAGAAGATTTGTCACACCCATCGTGTGTTAACGAGCGATGCATGTTTCACTCCTTGTATGCAGTCACTCCTCATGTACTCCACGTGTACACTTTTCATATTACAGTCCATAAAAGATTCATGCAAGATCTATCAGGCTTTTTGTTTCAGCAAGCTGCAGTTAAAGCTGCAGGAGGGCTGGATGAAAATAGAAACATTTTTGCGCAGAGCAGTGAGGGAGAGGTAACATTCGGAGAGAGAATAATAGAAGGGACTGTTGAGGAAGGGTACAGTGAGGGTTTTGTGCCATCCTGTTTGGAGAAGTGTGGCACCTGAGCAGATGGCACGGCTCAGTGTGATACGGGCAGTGGCAACGCTCACAGGTTACTTACGTCACACAGAAGAGTCCATATCGGCAACACTGAAGCGCTCACGAGTCACGCACGCACGCGCGCGCGCGTGTGTTATCTATTTGCTTAGTACTATATAGTCTGGAAGTTCTGTGGGACTTCTTCAATGAGAAAATTCATGTTTGTTAAGAAACATGACCGTGCTAAAGAACATTTGAATGATTCGAATGTTTAGTCATAAATTGAAAAAATGAACGTTTGATGTCGTACATCAGAAAAATGACAACCATGCTTCATTAAAATTTTTTTTTTACAATTTTTAACTTTCTGGAAAATGGCTAATTTGAATGATTCATCTTGCCCAACTATTTCTTGGAGGGAATTTCCCCCCATTTTCCCCACGATCGGGTCTCCTTACTGATTGGCTAGTGTTGACTGGGGACAGTTTTGTTCTCTTGGTCTCCTGGCCTTGGACGGCTGTTGCGCCGCTGAGATTTTAACTCGCCATCTCCGGATGGTAGAGCGAACGCTTTTCTGTGGTGCCACTCGGGAGCCCAATTCATCCAATTTGTGTCAAATCAAATGAGAGCACATGTTCCACCCCTGTAAACAGCATACTGTGGGCCATTAGCAAAATGCCCAGTAAAAATCCAGAGAGGAATAGTTGAAGGCATCTGCTCTAGGAAACTCACAAGACATCACAATGGAAGAATGGCATCGGGAAATATTGCGCTCTAGGTTGCGTTATTTAGCCAGTTTGCTAAGCCACTGTTGAGTCTGTTTCGATTTGACGGGAGCTTTGGCATGGCTCGAGCAGTGTTTACAGTTCTGGAAATCGCTGAAAGTCATTTGACACGCTCTCTCCTTTCCCTTCCCTCAGAAGGAAATGTGTCAACATGGAGAATCAAATCACAGCTCTCGAGCCATTTCATGGACACTTTCCGGAAATGATTTAAACTAATCTCAATCTAATCAAGACCCAATCGATCACATCTGAAATGCATGGATTACCAAAGGGATGAATTCTGACAAGTTCCCCAGAACAAACAAAAAAACGGAAAACTGTTTTCAAGGCTCACTTGTAATGGTGTCAAGCCTGAGATCAGGTGTTGCAGCAGTCTGTGTTTATGTGAAACTTAATTGATTAATTATTTTAAATATAAAATATTAATATTATTTATTAATATTGTCTAGTATAAAATGTTGTGTATTTTTAAGTATGTTTCTTAAATAAATATCTAAATCTACATCTTTCTGGCATTTTATTTAATAGTACAGAAATGATAGTAAACGTATACGTTTGTTGAGAAGGTGGCATTATGGTTACGCATTAGTAATGCAGTTGTGCGGCTTCAATCATGCATGGATATCGCAAAACCAATTGGCGTCCGTGGCATATTTCTGTATTTATCAGCAGTCTTTGACAGATAATCGAACGACTTGATTACAAGAGAATTTTCCTTTCTTTCTTCTTTTTCCTCCTGTAAAATCAAGCTGAATAATAGTAATAAGAGAGCGTGGTGCATAATTGAATAGATTGAAAACTATTAAAGGGAAACCGTTTAATACTTGCTCTTTTTGAAATACGATAGGTCACTCCGAGTTGCATATGCATGCTGCACGTGAAAATGTTCTTCAAGCCCCATATTGCCTGCATTAGCCATAGAAAGAATATAGATGGAAAAACGAGTGAATCAGAAAAAACCCGTCAAACTTAGTCACTTTGAAAATTAGTATTCATGGCCTCACCCACCTTGGCTTGCGACTGCCCGTGGGAAGACAGTTTTGATTTTGCGGCCAGGAGAGAGCAGAGCCCGTTTTGGCAAGTAGAAGTAGAGGAGCTAACAGCAAGTTGAAAACATGGCGGAACATGTTCCTGTCTGTGCTATTTGTGGCAATAACACATCAACATTGCATGTCTTGCCCAAGGAAGAAGAACTGAGGAAGAAATGGTTGGAATTTATCTTTGGAACACCACCAGCGAAGTATAAGGCTCTGTTAGTTCTGTGTTCTCATCATTTCGACCACAGTGACTTTTCCAACTTCGGTGCCTACAGTAGTGCTTTTGTATCGAGGTTGTTCTTAAAACCTGGATCTGTACCGTTACGGCGATCGACCACCAGCACACAGGCTGTAAGTAAAAAATAAACTTTTCCACCCAAGGTTTCCCCTCACTGGAGGGAGCATCACAGTGCTGTTAGCCAATCAGAGGTGAAACATTTGCATGTCATGAATATTCATGAGTAAGAGTCAAAATCCTGTCGTTCTCCCACACCCACTATTCCGCCATACTAGAACAGCCTGTAACAGGAGCACCAGAGCATTTTTTTTTTTCACCAAAACTGACTCACAGGGCATTCACTCATACTAGAGACCACTGCAAAATTCATGAAAAAACAATGCAATGGACCTCTTTAATGGTCAAATTTCTCCATCCACTTCCTGAATAATATTCCCAAACAGACTGTGAGATTGCGCCCATTTTTTAGCTTCCAAGATCCTTGTTTATTTCTTCCCATCTTTTCTAAACCGGTAGAATTCCTTTGGACTTTAAGACCCATGCCTCCGCATTCTGTTTGGTTACATTAAAGATCTGTATGTATATCTGTACACTCGTATCCATATCACTCAAAATAGATGCAGAGCTTTACTGATATGATTGGCAACCCCAGTTCTCAAACCCAAGTAAAGAAAACTGATGACACCAGATGATCACAAAAAAGTGATGATAAAAGAAGCCCTTTATAAATGTAAGTGCTTACAAATCACGCATTCTCAAATGCTAAACTCTTACACGCACGTGATTTTAAGTTTTGTCCCAAGAAAAAAAAAAAGATTAAAAAAATCCAAATCTACACGGGTAATTTTATGAGACTTTATTGGTGACTTATTGCAGTGTTTTTCAACCGGTCTGCCGTGAGAGGTCGTCAGGTGTGCCGCGTGAAAATCCCCCCCCGCGCAACATTTAACCTCGCGTTGTGCGCACCGAAAGCGCAATGATTGCGCACTCAATTTCCCAAGATTCCCTAGGCAGTACCCGGATGCGTTATATACCGTTGGAAAGGTCTCCTTGTTGGCTGCAAGAATATCTTGGTTCCACCCCCGTAACTTGTCATACGCCGGAGCTACCGTCCATCAAACTGAAGCGACCTATTATCATCCAGCATGACTGACATGATTTGAGCGCGTGTAACTTGAGACCAGAAGGTCCTGCAGACACGTGACTTGTATCGACGTAATCAGGGGAGTCTCCTGAACACACCTAATGGTGTGAATCTAGCGAAAACAATGGAGAACTATGCTAAAGATTCCATTTTCCACCGGGAAAAAAGTTCAGATTTGTTTTTTTTTTCGAAAACTATTCGAAAATCAGTCGGATTTCAGTCGGATAGTACAAATAAAGAACACAATGTCGTTAAAACACGGTGGATATTCGAATTTATTGGGTTCTTACGGAAAATTTGAGCCCAAACATGGCGGGGTGACTTAATGCTATGGATGTACACACAGGCTTCAAGTTAGGGAGACAGGCTTTGAGTTGGGTTGTGGAAGTGTG
>JAQMCW010000035.1:15857544-15870806 GCA_030068335.1 Chrysichthys cranchii | reverse complement strand
TGGCGTGTGTGCGTGTGTATTGTGGCGTGTGTGCGTGTGTATTGTGGCGTGTGTGCGTGTGTATTGTGGCGTGTGTGTGTTAGAGAGCCAGACCTTATGTCGCCCATGTGTTTGCCTGTGTGCGTGTGTCGTGTCCTTGCCTTCACTCAGGCTCGTGTGGTTTGGATTGTTTTCGAACTGGCCCGTCCAAATGAGGGCACATGGTTTCTGTGGTTACCAGCTCCGAGCCCAAACATGCTATTTAACACGGTGGGACGTGGTGTTTGTCTTTGGTCATCTGAAAAAACAGACGACTCATTTTTACTCTCCCTCTCTCGCGCGCTCTCTCTCTCCTGGTTCTTTTGCTTCCACGTCTCCCATTTCTAATTCATATTTAACATCAGCCCCCAGCCTTCGCTTGCATTCATGCAAACGGACACAGCCAAGAGCGGTGTTCTCGTCTCCTTGGCAACCCTAGCTGCCCCGCAAAAAAGGGGGAAAGTGTGCGGCACGACAGGAGTGAATGAAAGACGTCATTCATTCATGAACATTCTTTGCTCTCATTTCCTGTCGCTGGAGTTCAGTTCACTTCTGACTTCTGAGTCTTGTGTGACATAACAGCAACACTGTTTTTTGTGTGTGTGTGTGTGTGTGTGTGTGTGTGTGTGTGTGTGTGTGTGTGTGCTGGAAAGTGTAGGGATGTGTGTGGGTGACTGGTCAGCAGTGTCATGAATCGCTGATGACGTCTTTTCCGCAGTTGGGAATCCCTCTTCTTTGTTCTCTCTGTCTCTGTCTCTGTCTCTCTCTCTTTCTGTGTGTGTGTGTGTGTGTGTGTGTGTGTGTGTGTGTGCATTCGTTGCTGCCTCTCTCTCACTCTACTGCTCATATACGCACTTCCCCCTCCCTCTCACGGCTCCTCTCTCTGCAGTATGACGTCATTAATGGAGGTTCCTCTCTCCTTGCAGCACCTGCTGTTCTGCTTCTTTCACTCACAAAGCCTCTGGCATTCAAAGCCTTCACTTGAGAGCGATGCATTTTCTACCTTTTCCGTCTATGCGCCAGTGTTTGGCATGTTTATATTCATGTGTTCGTTTTGTGTTTTGTGGCAGATGGCTGGTTCCTCAGCCCTGGAACAGCTGAACTGTATGTATGAATAAAAGGATGACCTTTAACTCGTCATATGATATTTTGTGTACTTTAAAGACACAAGTCGTACTGTGTCGGTCATAGAGCAAATACAATACTCATTCAGTCCTGTGCAAATTTCTTTCTTTCTTTCTTTTTTATTTATTTATTTTTTCCGTGCAACTTTTTTTTCTCCCTCTGGATGACTCACTCATTAAAGTTCTCCCACTCTGTATGTCTCCAGCAGGAGGGCTTTATGTGACAGTGTGTGTGGGGAACTGCAAGATGCAGGAGCTCTGAGGACGCACACTCTCGCCATGGCGTGTCCCCCATCCCCTTCCCCCGTTTAAGAGCACCATCTGTCCAACATCTTGTCTCTGGGGCTTCAGAGTGGAGCCCCGCACTCCAACACACTACAGTCTCAGGTAGTGACCTTGTTTTTTTTTTTTTTTTCGTTTCGTCTTGGTTACTTATGATTCATTACTCTTTGCAAGTATATCAGCTGTGTATTTTAAACAAATTGCTCCCTTTTTCTCAGTCTTCTGTATTTGTGTGTGCAGAAGGTGTGTGAGAGTTGGGTTCTAGCCTCTTTGCCGAAGGAAGATGTCCATGGTATTGCCCCTGGATGGGGTGAGAGAGGTGGAGAGCGTGCTGGTTACTGAAACTCCTGCTGCCAGCCGCTGTAAAGGCACCTCTACCACATTGAGCAAAGACAACAATGCTGAGAACAATGGTGCAGAGCCTGAAGACAACCTCACACAAGACACACAGGTAATATAAGTATGAACTCCTACAGTAGTGCTACACACAGTAACCATAATCTTATCTTCTACACTAATATACCGTTGGAACGGCTCCAAGGGATCTGTTGTTCTTTTTTCCTTCCTCCCCCCCCACGGGCAGGTGTGGGAGCGTTGATAAGACGGAGTATTAGGACCACACATGAAGAATTTCGAGAATAAAGTCGAAATTAGATGTCGACTTTAATCTCGACGTGTCGACTTTAATCTCGACATTCAAAACTAGTTCGGAGAGAGAGCAACCGCTCCACAGCTGCAGCCTCAGACACGTACACACACCTGCAGGATCAAGCAACTTGACCAGTTGTCTTATTGTATTTTGGTTATTACAACATAACCTCTCTGTATTGCACGCAGGTGTAAGTAAGCATCGATATCCTTGCATCTGCCCATTTCCAGCAATTTCAGTTCGCAAGAATGTGGCCACTTCGTCCAAGTTTGTATGATTTCTCCATCTGAACAAACGAAGTTTTCGGCACAACCTTTTCAGTGTCCTTACACTAATTATCACACTGTCGTTCTGCGCTAAAACAGCAAGGATTTCTTTATTGCTAAACCCGATTCTGAAGTACAATTTGACCAAATCATCTACACGAGGCATGAAAATGTTTTTTTGCCATGACGGGATTAAAGTCGACATGTCGACATTAAACTCGAAATTTCAAGAACAAAGTCGAAATTAGATGTCGACTTTAATCTCGTCATGGCAAAAATATTTTTTTTTTCTTCATGCGTGGCCCTAATACTCCATCGTACTTTTGCATCACATGAAAAAAATCACTCACCGATCCTGAGTGGCTAGCACGTGCTTCCTGCGAGACGTTTTCAAACTACTCGGAGTAAAATGCTCTCTGCCCTCTTAGACAAACATGACATACATGAGCTCACAGAGGCCAATGATTAGCTAGTTTTGCTGTGACTGATAGCCGGCAGAGGGATCGGGAGTTTTTAGCGTCCCTCCCATCCAGAGAACACTGGCAAATTTGCTCTCTTGTCTTCCAAGCTGAATGGATGTGACTTCATCAGCAATCAAACTCGTGATCTGCGGATGCGTGTGTGTTTTGTGAGTAAGCACTCTGCTTACAGTGTGAGCAGCTGTGGTACAACAAAGGTGCTAACTGAACAAGCAGGGGGAAAAGAAAGTACCTGGTGCTAATTGCTTTGGCTTTGGTCCCATTAGGCTCCTTTTATGACCTGCAGGTTCTGGATGCGGTGAGGGGCACGTGATATACAAAGACATCTTTGGATGTAAAAATGCTCAATGCTCAAAAAATGTAATCTTCTTATATGCAGTATATGTTCAGTGTGTAGCGAATTTCCGGATTCTGTTCATGTGGACGTTAATATTTGAATGTCATTTATACATGTATCTCAGATTCACTGAACAGCTTCATTGGCGTTGCTGCGGATCCCTCTGCGTGCAGTCTAGAAATAACTTTTAGTGGTTTTAATTTTAATTAATTCTCCTAGAGATCTACCTTAGTGAAGACTTTAGCTACAACTATAATCGTGTCTATTTAACCATCCAGTGATTGCCTTCAGAGTTCTCAATCTATTAGATGAGACGTGTTAGGTTTAGTTTGAAGATAAAGTCTGTGGGTAGATCTCCAGGAAAGTGTTGGCGACCAGCAACAGCAATGCAGCTTGTTAATCTTCAGGTTTCAACCTCATGGAGAAGTGGTGGTGGTGGCATTAAAGGTCAGCATTTGACACTGATGGCAAGGAAGTTCTGGCTTATTTAAATACAGATGTTTGTGGTTGTGAAGTTGTTAGTGCTGGTCCTGCCAAAAAAAAGTTGCAGCAATTACCCGCTCGGTTTCTTTTTGGCGTCGATAGGAGTGAGATTTCCACTTGACCCAGGCTCCTATAATAAAACTAGCTACTGTAAAGCCATCGTGGAGAGCAGACTGAGGAATTTAGGTGGAACGATTGACTTACTCTCACTCGAAACTGTAAAATGACACTTTTAATTCCCATATCCTGTTTTATTTAACAAGTTTTCATTCAGGGTTTATTATGTTCCACAAATCCATTGCCAGAGGTATGGTTCCAGCGTTTTGGAGATCGGAAGTCATTTCTTTTGCATTTCTATTCATACCTATTCTCAGTCTTTCATGCAATGCGTGGAAACTTCAGTAGTTCAACTTATTTCATATATTTTGTACAAACTTGTCTCAGTGTCTTTCATTTGAGAACTGTTCAATGGTCGCTGCAATGTCCTGTTTTTGAGTACTGTATGAATAGAGACATGTATAAAATAATGTATCTGTGCATTATTAGGCACGATCTAAAGGGTTCTCTGTGTTTATTCATCCCCTCATGTCCAACAGAAACGCTGTCAGAACCATGGCCATAGCAGGAAAAGAGCCAAGGTAAACACTGCTGCATGATGTACTGTAGTGCCATGTTGCCATGAGTGGTGTTTGTTAATCCTCCTGGCAAAATTCCAAGTGTGGCAGAGGAAACGCCACATGCACAGGAACACATACACACAAACATTTCAGGTAGATATGACTCAGGCTTTAAATGCAAGTGTGAATTAGGTTCACTCTTACCCACATCGTTCACTCAGTATTTTTGAGAAATCTTTTTTTTTTATTCATAGAAAATGTAATGTCTTCAAAAAATATTGTATAGAGCCAAGATTTAACAATTGGTGATGTGCTCGTTCTCTTAGTCCAATGCCAAGCTGAAGCTGGTGAGGAGTCTAGCGGTGTGCGAGGAGTCATCGGGCATGTTTTCTACCGATGGACCTCCCGAGTGCCAGGTACTGCATCATACGGTACCAGTTTTTCCAGAAGAGTAGACCAGTGTCCTGCCTAATTGTATACCATTCATATTGTAACCCCAGGACATTATTCAGCTCCACATCAGCTGTCCGTCAGACAAAGAAGAAGAGAAATCTTCTAAAGATGAGTACGAGAGTGAGGAAAGGGAGAAGAAGGACAAAACTCCGCACAAGATGCTCTCTCGTGGTAAGTTCTCTGTTTGTGTGTGTGTGTGTTTGTTTTTTTTAAGGTCCCCCTTTGAAATTCAAGGAAGAACCTCTACTGTTCCCTCATCTCATGCATCTCTGAGATCAGCTACTGCATTTCTACATCTACAAACTACCTCTGTGTACACTGTTCCCAGTGTGACTAGGCTCCATGTGCACAAACTTGAATCTTCATTGGTGAAAAGGTCTGATCTCATGCTTGTTTTTGAAGAGAAAGCCTTCACATGTTAATTTGTAGTTCAAGTACCAGACTATTGGGATGCCAGTAGATGCAACTCATGGGTTTGTTGTATAATGACTGCATTTATATAAGGTTGTTTTTTTTTTTTTTTTAGCGTTATTTCCCAGTAAGACACTCGAGATGACTATTACACACCAGATATGTTCTTTACAAAAGTTCTAATAGGAGAGTTTGAACAGACCATTTGGGTTACTGAGCTCTGATGTTCCCTAATGAATGCCTGGAAAGCACTCAGGATTTCCTAATGACCAGATTGGTTAGTGCCCCAGGCACTTCCAGTGTAACAGATAGTTGTTTACCCTGAGGAGGGCCCATTGCTACTGGCCTTCAAATTCCTTATTTATTTCAGTTGGATTGCTTGCAAATTGCATGCTGCTCCAATGAACTCGGCTATCCCATTTGGGGAGTGGAAAGGTGACCACGGAAAAGTGAGAAGGCAACGTTTACTGCCATTTTCAGTGCAGAATTGTTCTGAACCCAGTCTAGATGGTTGTATGGATATAGACTTGCTGTCCTATTTTTCTCCTTGCCGCAGACTCCAGTCAGGAGTACACGGACTCCACAGGCATCGACGTGCACGAATTCTTGGTGAACACACTGAAAAACAACCCCAGGTACAAATGACACCAGACACGTAACACAGGACTCAAGGTGATGCCTCAGAATGTGTGACTGCAACTTTACCACCATGTAGTGTTTAGCTTTGGAGCTCATTTTTGTCTTATGTCGTATGGGAGGAATGAAACACTTTGGGATGATAGGTGGTGTGTTAGCCTCTGACTAGAATATGGCGAATAATATGAATTATTTTCTGTAACAGCCTTATACCACATACATTTGCTCAGAAACAAATTTGTGTCTTTTTTTTTTAAGTGTATTTTCTGCATATAGATGTATGTAATGTTGTGGAACATATACAAGTTAGTTCCTGTTATCACGTACATTGTAGCAGCTGGAAACAGTTGTTCTCTCTTTCTTTCTTTCTTTTTTTTTTTAAATCTGTCATTAATTTGGATTTTCTACCTAGTTGCTATCAGGGTTTGAGGTTGAAAGCTAGCACATACTTTTACTGACAGGCTGTGGCATTGCTGGGATTTGAACTCATGATCTCCGGACGTTTTTCTGGACATCTCACAGCTTTAGTTCTGTCTTTTATAAAGTGCTAGCACTGGAGACTCCTTTCCAGAATGCTAAAAAAAAATCTCCTTACTGAAAATTTCACCGTATCGATGACTATACATGTTCTAAGTCTGGTTATATTACATATCCTCCATTTAAGCCTCTGTGTAAGTAGCTACTATAGAAATGATAACCTGTTATTTCACTTTTGTTTAGTAGTAATTGTTAGCAGGTTATAGTTTGACAAATTCTGTTGCCAATCCATACTATGTTCGGATGTAGATATTTCTATGCATACCTTTATGAAGATATTACCATCGATGACAAAAAGGTCCTCTTGATCTTTCATGTGTTTTAACTGTACTTATATCTGTATGTCCTGTGTATTTCTTCTTTACTGACCTGCCTTGTGTCATTCTTTACCCACTGCGACAGGGACAGAATGATGCTGCTGAAGCTGGAACAAGATATACTAGAGTTTATTAATGATGATAAGTAAGTATGTGTGAGTGTGTATACTTGTCATGTTGTTCTTGTGGGTGACCGAGGTATTTGTCAGTGAGTAGTTTGTTGCTAAACAAGTCAATAAGGTCGTTACTGAGAGTGGAAAAACATCATAGGTGATGTGCAGTCCTGTTTAAATAAAAGAACATTATATATGATTTTTTTTTCCTGCACCCTCTTGAACTTTATATTTTGTAGTGTTATAGAATAGAACTGAAAAGGACACAATTAGCATTACAAGAAAAAATAGCCCATAATATTGAAGTGGTGGAAAAATAAATACAATTTGGACAAACGTCCATTAGTTGTGCAAGCAAAGTGTTGCTTAAACAGCAAGTTGTTCAGCAAAACAGTATAAGCCAGTGGATTTGGCAAGAATAATACATTTGTGCATCGGTAAGTTTGTCCCTGTTGTGCCTCTGTCACTTGAAATGTGTTGCTTATAGCCCCCTGTTGGCATCTCGAAGCTGTGCTTTTTTTAATTGATTCCTGGTGTTTTAAGAGGATTTTAAGTATACAGTCGATCCTCTCATTAACGGACTAAATGGCGGGAGAGGTTGTCTGTTGGCGTGAATAGTCCGATGATGTGAAGGGGGGATGTGGGGCGGGGCGGGGCGGTGTTAAAATAGTGGAAATCCAAGGTAAAACACCACTAAGATCCATAAAAGTGCTACCCAAGTACTGTACACATGACAAGCAGCATAAGGACCAACATAAATAGGCAAGTACAATAAATACTAATGCAAATAAATATGTAAATACAATTGCAAAGGTCATTTCCCTTATGTGTGTTCACACCATACTGCTCACAAACAGAGGAGACAGAAACACCAGATTCCTTAATGAGCTCTAATTTCTGGCCAATACTAAGATTGACACGCTTTCTTTTACCACTTGACTTATCTTTGGGTGGTATAATGATGGCACTGGGCAGAAAAACAGTGAAAAACACTAAATAATCGCCGAAAAAACAGTATAGCTTCACAACAATCACAGCTCAACCAACGCTTGTAAACAACTAGTAGCACGCATGCCACCGCCACCTAGCGGCCAATTGCTGAACTACAGGACTCAGATAGCAACACCAGGGATTTTTAAAGTTTCATGCTGGACATTCTGGCTAATGGATTATGTATTCAGACCAGCGGATGTTGTCCGTTGCATCCATTATCCATTAACACGGCGTCCATAGATGAGAGGATCGGCTGTATTTGCATATTTTAAAAGGTGACATTTTCATTATAAAGGAAACCCGAACGTAATTTTTTGTTTATTTTGATCTGTTGGTAGTAATCAGTATAAGAAGTTCCCCCAGATGACCTCATACCATCGCATGCTGCTACATCGAGTAGCAGCTTACTTTGGCATGGATCACAACGTGGACCAAACTGGCAAGGCGGTCATCATCAATAAGACATGCAACACCCGCATGTAAGAAGTCTTCACCCGGATCCCTTTATTTTTTAAACAACGATTTATCACACTACTGTTTAGCTGCCTTAGGTTTTAAAATATGTGAAATAAATGACCCAAATAAGTGCAAGTAATTTTATGGGTATGGCGCATAAGCGCTATGTAAAAACAGCACACTTATTAATAATGCTGAATGCCTCTTAGTATTAGTAGAGATCTACTTAAGGTATGGTTAGTCTTGTGGGTATTAATTAATTAATATTGTTAAATATCACACAGACTAACTTAACATACCGAGTCTGTCTCGTTCTCAGCCCTGAGCAAAGATTTTCCGAGCACATTAAAGATGACAGGACCATGGATTTCCAGAAGAAGTTTATCTTGAAGAGGGATGACGCAAGCATGGACAAGGATGACAACCAGGTGAGCCTTCAGTTCTGCAAACACAGTGAACACTTGGTTTTTCTTCTTGCCTAATGGGCTTTGTATGGTTTTTTTTGCGCCCCCCCACACACACACCTCAGATTCGGGTTCCTCTGCAGGACGGCCGTCGTAGTAAATCCATCGAGGAGAGAGAGGAGGAATATCAGCGTGTCCGAGATCGAATCTTTGCTCGGGAAGTAAGTGCACAGGAAATGTAAGAATGCAATAAGGAGCTCTGTATTGCCAGTAGGGATTAAATGTAATACATAATATAATATAATAATAATAATAATAATAATAATAATAATAATAAAGCCTCTGTATTTTTGAATTTTTTCAAAAGCCCATCACAGTGTTCCAAATCTAGATAAGAAATTGAAATATCAGTTCATTTTTGTTCCTTTTACACAAGATGTATGAATATAATAATATTGTATGTTTGGAAAGCTCTTAGACCCAGTAGCTGTGTCGTGTTGAGGACATGTCCACACACACAGACAGGCTTTGTGCTCCAATATAGAGCTATAAATTAGCATGTAATCATTTAATAAGAGGTTATTGTTGTTAAAATAATTTCAAATACAGTGTTATATGAGTCAATGGAGTTCCTCGTTTCAAAGTGCTAGCTGGCTAAATCCCCATCTGTAGTCTGGGTTATCTTACATGTGCAGCGCAAAAGCACACAGGCCTGGGTATCCATCTAATGCAACATTTAACATAATGAGATTTTATATCGAAAGCATATATATTACGTTTAATTTACTGGTATGGTGCTAGGACACGCAGAACTGCCCTTGCAAATGTTATTAACCCATAACAAACTTTGACTCTTAATATTTATGATCCAGACTAGCTAGAGAGACAATTATGTATTCAATTGTGGTTTTGTTCTTTGCGAAATTAAGACAGCTTTGCTGCCTGTGCCTTCTTCTACTCCATGATATTATTTTCTAATGTCCAGTGCAAGTTCTTTGAAGGACCAAAGAAACCTCCTTCTATGAAAGTACTAGTCTGATACACCACCTCTTCCTTCAGGCTGCTTACGAACCAATAAAGAGGGAAATCAAACCCTGTCACGTACATTACGGATGTGATTTTAGTTAATGTGCACAGGGGTTCGCGTTGATTAAAGTTGATTTCAAGCTATTCGTTTTAACAAGGCCTGAATTAAAGCTACTATTTTGTAAATGAGTAGATTTTTAGCAGATTACAAAGGAAAGTAGCCTCTTTAAATTTACATTGGTAAGCAAGTGTTTGGGGATTCAGCTTAGCTGTGGAGCTATTCATAATGTACAGGTGTTTTTTTCTTCACAGTCTTCTCAAAACGGATACCTCAACGACAACAGGTAAGACACACCTACACCGGTGAGCAAGTCAGGTTTGAGTCAGTGGGGGGTCTTGTAGGCATAAATGCTACGATCGTGTGTGTGTGTGTGTGTGTGTGTGTGTGTGTGAGATATGTGAGTAAATTTTTCAGCTAGTTTTGTAGTTAGCATCCTTTCTGCTTAATGTAACTGTTTTAACGGACTCCTATTTCTTTTAGCCATAAAGCGGCACAGCAAAATAATGTGAAGGGTTCATTCCCGATGATTTCGAATCATTTTCAGTTATTGGTTGAATAATTATTAATGCATTTACTAAACCAATACCTTTTTATATTGAATGAATGTGTACTTGAGTTCCACCTTATACGTAAGATTATGATTAAGTTTTAACAGGACCACAGAGTGCAGATTTTTCAAAGTTAAGCACTTTTTGCTGAGAGGAAGATGAGGTGGAGGAGTGCTGAGACAGATAAACACTGGGCGCTTGTGAGGAGAAATTCTGCGTTGTTTGCATTTTTCCCTCTCCTCGACACAGCCCGCGGGCCGTGATCAGATCAAACAAATCCGCTTAAAGTTTCACTTTAATTAAGTTTTCCCTCACCCTTGGTGTGGGAAGCAGCCTGGTTTTGGCCCGTTTCTTCCATTTCTGTTTTCTGATCTCTCCAGATGCGCAGGCACACACACCCCCACACATACACAGACGTAGAAACTGCCAAACACACACGTTGAGTCACACTTCCTTCACCTCACACAATGCAGTAACTTGCAGCCTTTCTCTTCCCAATGTGACCCCACAGACTTTCCACCGATGGCTACTCCTCTTCCTCCCAAAGGAGGAGGCAAATCTTTAGGTACTTAGTGTTTGCTGTGTGTTCCCATAAGCGTTTCCGTGACAAGCGTGTGTGTGCTAAGCGTCAGCTCGGTGCATGGCTGCTATGTGGATTTGAGACACAGCTCTTTAAGGGGGAGGGAGGGACTTGTTAAGTCACGACCATTCTTGCACTTTTCTCTGATTGTGCACTTGCACTTTGGTGGGTGGGTGGGTGGGAGTGTGTGCGCGCGTACATGTTTGTGTTTATGTGGGTCCAGGCTAAGCCTGGTTGCTATGGTTGCTGTGGGGAATGTTCTGGAATTGTCATTTGCTAACTAGCGCATGCTATGGAGTTATTTGTCAGGTGTCTTGCTATTCTCATAGCAGTGGTGCTAGACTTGTTGTTGCTTTCGTTTCTGTAAAATGTTAAATAAATGACTTATTTATTGCTTTAGTTTATTTGTGTGAAAGGGAGGAATGTTGGAAAAAGAGAATGGAGGAAAAAGGTTCTCTCTCTCTCTCTCGCTCTCTCTCTCACTCTCGCTCTGCAGTAAGTCCATGTCAGTAATGGGCTGTGTAGGCAGCAGCTCATTCATTAATTGCATACACAAATGTTCGCTACATGACTGCACCTTTTAAAAGCACACCCTCTTACTCGTATAATCCAATAGTTCTTTGTATTCATTTATATGTGCACGATTCCAGGCTTCACGAATTCTGCTGGGACATCAGGATTATGTACAGTTTCTAAATATAATGAATATGATTGGCGACGTTCTCCCCTTTTCACGCTTTAAAGGGTTAATTTGCTTCACAGGACAAAAATTAGTCATTCCCAATATAATTGGAAATAGTATTTTTCCTCAAGGTAGAATTCTTGTTTCTAGCAGAGGCTGGGACAATGATTTAGAGTTGGCTGCTTTGGGGCAACAGTTATTAAAGTACCATACAGTATTTAAAAAAAAAAAAGGTTTTTATTTAAAATTGGTAATAAAGGAGTATTTAGGTAGCACTTTAATTAACCCATAATATTCAGCTGCGACTCCTGTGTTGACATACGTTGAGCATATACTTTGCTCTTTATGATTATACTGTACTTATAATTAAGGCAACAGAAAGACCATCTTGAAGAACTGAAATGAAGAAATTCAGTATTTCTGCTGAAGCATGCAGTATTACTGTTTAACTGTATAACACATCCGGGTTCTGCCTAGGGAATCTTGGGAAATTGACTGCGTAATCGTTGTGCGCTCTCGCAGTGCACTCTCGGTGCGCGCAACTCGAGGTTTAATGTTGCGCGGGAGGTGGGGGGGATTTTCACGCAGCACACCTGACGACCTCTACTCACACTAGTGTGCGAGAAGTGTGAAAAACACTGATCTATAGATAAATAAACTGCTTTTTAAAAATGGGTTGTTAAAAAAAATCAGCCATGTTATTCATGTGATGAATTTTTTTAGGCAACGTTTATTTAACGTTAATGGAGGCAGTTTAGGATGCAAGTGCTTTGTAAAAGTCAAAGTTTCCCAGCTAGGCTAGCATCTTAGTAAAATGACAGGCTCGTATTTTGAGTGAGAGAAAGAGAGACCGGTAAGGAAATGACTTTTTATTGCAGGTATAACAGAGACATTTCACAACACTAAATCCAACTATAAATCTTTAAAATATGTGACATCACATTTCTTAATAAATTAACCGTTGTAATCATAGGCCGATTGCTGTGGTCTAAGCAGAATAACAAACTCCAGAACATGCTGTTATACAAAAATAATGTACTTCCGCTGGATCACACCCCTCCCAGCATACATTATTTTTGTATAAAGGTGCGCTCTGCAGTTTGTTATTCATTACATATATTTCATTACATAATCTTTCACTGACTCTGTATTCAGGTAATCTACATTTAGGTGCATGGTTTGTTGGCTACACCTTTGGGTGATAACTACCTTGTTAAGCTGTATGTTAACAGTTTCTTTAGCTGTCTAAGAAAACCAGTTGCATGTCGCAAATTCTGGCAAATATACAAATTAGGTATTCTACCTAAAAAACACTTTGACATCACTACATTAACACACCATAATAAATATATTTTCCCCAAAACGACATGGAAATGTGTCATGTTGTGTAAGAAGCCACTTTAACAAACACGGTAAGTGTTTGCTTGATGCTATCTAAATCCTTGCTACCTCAGTTCGTATTTGGCTTATTTGAAAGGTTTTCCCAGGCCTAAACACATACACTGTATTTTCAACCTTATATTAACTGCAAAGAAAGGCCATTGCAGTTTGTGACAATTGACTGATGACTATTTTGGAATAAAAGTATGTGACGAACATATGTTTGAACTTAATTTGTAGTTTATTTTCTAAGGTACCTATTTTATTCTGGTAAATTGATTTGTGCTTCAGAGCTTTTCAAATGTGCGCACGCGCGCACACACACACACGCGCATATATATATATATATATATACAGGTCCTTCTCAAAAAATTAGCATATTGTGATAAAGTTCATTATTTTCTGTAATG
>JAQMCW010000035.1:15710835-15721235 GCA_030068335.1 Chrysichthys cranchii | reverse complement strand
GAAAAACTCAAATGAATTAAATTATGAAATAGATAATTCCATGAAATGAACATTGTTCACGACTCACAACATCCAAGTCTGAGTCAAGTCTCAAGTCTTTCTTTGTGCGACTTAAGTGCGACTCGAGTCCGAGTCTCAGATTCGAGTCCACATGTCTGCCTTCTGGTCACTAGTCCAATGTCTTAGCCCCCTGAGCTACCCCCTGCCCACACTACTCACAATAATGCAACAAAGTAAAACATCCAGTAAGCAGCCATTCTGTCGACAGAAATGCCTTGTTGATAAGAGAAGTCAAGACAGAATGGACAGACTGGTTTGAGTGGACAGAAAGGCTTCGGTAACCCAGTTAACGACTCTGTACAACTGTGGTGAGCAGAAATGCGTCTCAGAGTACACAACACATTGAACCATGAGGTGGCTGAGCTACAACAGCAGAAGACCACGTCAGGTCCCACTTTTTTCAGCCAAGAACAGAAAGCTGAGGATGCAATGTGCACATGAATCCATGGACTTAAAAATGTAAATGCCAAAACAGCACTCATGGACCCAATCAGCTTTGGGTGTCAACAGTCCAGACTGATGGAGGTGGTGTAATGGCATGAGGAATTTTTCTTGGCATGCTTTGTCCTCTTAATGCCAATCAATCAATCAATCATAGCGTGATTGCCCCAGCCTATTTGAATATTGTTGCTGACTATATGCATCTCGTCATGGCTACAATTTATCCATTTTCCAACAGCTAATTCCAGCATGATAATGCAACATGTCACAAAGCAAAAGCTGTCTCATCTGGTTTCATGAGCTTGACAATGAGTTCCATGTTCTTCAGTGGCCTTCCCAGTCACCAGATCTGAACCCAGGAGAACACCTTCGAGATGTGGTAGAACTGGAGATTTGCACCATGAAAGTGCACTGTAGGAATTGCGTTACACACTTAAGTCAACATAGACCAAAATCTCAAAGGAATGTTTCCAACATCCTGTGGAATCCACGCCACAGAGACCTGAGGCTGTTTTGAGAGCAAATGGAGGCCCTACCCAGTATTAGTATAGTGTTCCTAATAAATTGCTCAGTGAGTGTAGTAAATAATGGGAATATGTTGAGCAAATAAGGCAATCCTCGAGACAAAATCATGATACAGCGGCTCAGAAAATGTATTGAGCATAATGGGAAATACGTCAAGGATAAGTTGTAAATAATACTCTCATTGGTTCCTGAGATCATGATTTTAAAGTTCTCAGTTACATTTCTTATTTAAAAAAAAAGATGTGATGTCTGCATCCAGGCACGCAGCTCACCAGCATCATCCAGAATCACAAGTAAGAAATGACAACAATTCCCTTGACCCCTTGCTAAAGAAGAGCACGGCCGACACCGAGATGCACTCTGACATGGAAATGCAACCAGACGCCGAGATACACGGACACGGAAATGGACTACGAATCCCAAGAGCACCTGCAAACTGACAACAGGGCTGACTTCCTTCCAGAATCACTGGACTTGCACCTGTTTCCAATCAGGTCTCACACATAAACCCCCATAAACAAACCTTTAAAAGACTCTCAGTTTGTTTAATGCTTCACGGAGCAATAGCTGAGCTGTGTTCCTAGTGCCAAGCTTTCTGATCATGGTGTTTGATGTCTAGTGTTTGACTCTTGTTTGTTTCCTGGTTCTGCGTCCTTCTGGTTTTGCCTACAGTGTCCTGTTTGCCCGATTTATTGACCTTTGGCTGTTTTGTAGATTAAGATTTTGCCTCATGTTTTTGTACTTCTGCCAGAACTGTTATTAAAGACACTGAATACTGCACCTGCATCCTCTCCCAGTCGGTCTCATGACACTCAGCTGCAGTACAACTTTCTTCAAACCTGTGACAACACTGTTTCAATTGTTATTCCCCGACTACACTTTCATTGTTACTAAGCTACAAAAAGTTTCAATTAGCTGTGTGAGCATGTCAGATAGCATAGTCATTAACACCAGCAATGTAAACAATTCATTAAAAGTGCTACGAAAGCTGGTACAAATAAAAGAGGATTCATAGCACTCTTGATTTTTAAACAGTACATGATGCGTTGGGAAGCGTCGAGTTCTAGCAGCATGGTGCTCATAGAAGCAAAGAAGCAAAAATTGCATACAAGTGACTGCTGTTATTTCACTAGGGTGGCACAGTGGCTAAGTGGTTAGCACTTTTGCCTCACAGCAAGAAGATCCTGAGTTCAAGTCCCGGGTTCGACACGGGTGCCTTTCTGTGTGGTGTTTGCATGTAATCCCTGTGTCCGCGTGGGTTTCCTCTGGGTGCTCCGGTTTCCTCCCACAGTCCAAAGACTTGCGCATTAGGTGGATTGGCTACCCTAAACTGCCCGTAGGTGTGAGTGTGCCAACGGCAGACAAAACGCCATGTCAGTTGGTGTCATGGTCGCATCAGATGACACGATGCTGAGGTGGTTTGTGAAGACGGCGGATCCCGCGTGGCGCGCGACTAACTCTAGGACGAAGAAGAAGAAGACTGCTATTTCTTCACTAGATAAAGTCACTCTGATAGACAGAACATCGTTTTAGAACGGAAAAGAAGCCGAATACATATCGCGTGGTTTAAAATTGCCGCTTATTCAGTCTACTCGTACACACTGGCAAATGGCTTATTAAACTTTTTTTGGTTGTCAGCTTTGGTTTTGAACCTCGGCATGATCAGATGAGCTAAGATGTTGTCCGGTTTCTAATGTGAAAAGTCTCGTCAACATCATCAGTGTACAGCCTGCGAAAAACAAAGTAACCAAGCGATATTTTTCAGTGTGCTCATGTGTGTATAATATGAGTATAAATGGCTTTAGAAAAAATACAGCGTGTCAACCTTTTTAAAGTACTAAGTGTCAAACGCAAGTGCAGCCACTCTACTAATTTCCAAATCCCCCCCTGCCCCCCCCCCCAAAAAAAAAAAACAGATCTACTCATGCACTCGTATAAACAATTACACTAAAACAGTGTATTAAAGTGCTAAAAATGCTACTAGATGAAGTTTTGCTCATGGTATAATTCTGATTGGGGTGCTTTGGTCCACCCGAGGTCACCTCTATCAAATATAATTCTCCCAGCTCTGACGGGCCAGAAGAAAAAGGCAGAAAAAGACAGTCAGGCCCTTGTGTTTACTGATAAAACCTTGTCCTTTCAGTTGTGAAAAGAACTTTACGAGTTCACGGTAAGCATTAATTAGCTTACCGAGCTAACCATGTTAGCATGCCACAGACACTAGCTGAATAATATTTACATTTACAACATGAAGAAAGCGATTCACAGCAAGTCCATGTAGTTTGGTACAGGCTGAATGCCCGCAAGAGTAAGAATATATGACAGATTTGACCTTGAGGGGACATTTGGACATTTCCATGAGGAAAATTGAAGTGCCAAAGGTGAGGGTTAGGTTTAGCCATCTGTGAGCTCATGTGTGCAGAAGAGGGTAGATAGCACTTTCCTTGGGGGCTGGGAATTGGCAGGTGACCAAATTGAGGAAGAGTGGGAATGCCAGTGGATGTGCTCACAAGGACAGTCAGATGTGTGTGTGTGTGTGTATTTATGTTCATGACAGTAATTCCTCTATAATCCAGGATTACAATGTATTCCTGCAACAGTGTGGATCAGACAGCAGAACACATCTCCAACCTGACATTTACAGAGGATCAACCATGCAACCAATAACCGAACTAAACTGCAAGCCTTGTACGAGGAAAGGGAATTGAAGGAGTGGGGGAAATAACACCAGAACACACTTTTCAGTAGGCTTCTTGTTAGCTGATTTTGTTGGGAGAGCTTGATCCTGGTGAATTAGCAGTTATTTTTGGTATTTCTACACCGACTTTACGCAAGTATTATCTTGACATTTTTCTAAAATGTCTTCTTCTTTTTTTTTTATTCCCTCTTGATGCTTGACGCTCAGGCATCTATAGACGCCTTTCCCTCTGAGAGCCTCTGACAGCTGTATTGGTCTCAGCATGATGTGATACCAGTAAGCCAGTCAACAGCAAATTGTATATTCCTTCACTCACATCAGAACTTTTCACACCGCAGGACTTGCCTTGATTTTCTCCAGTTGACATCCCTATAGATGTGAGGCTGAGAATTTAAATTAGCAGAACATCTGCACTAGTACATCACCAGAGTCCCAAGGTAGCGCTAAATATCTTTCTAAACACCTATGGCTCAATTGTGTCATGCTTAAATGATTATTGTTGTCTATTGCTATATTTTCTATGCTATGTTTAGATACGCTTAGTGTTCGATGGTAGAAGATTCTATTTTATATAATATACGGTAATGTACAGTCATGTCCAGAATTATTAGGATTTGTGGTTAATGTGTGTGAGAGAAATTGATTTTGTACTTTAAGTACCTTTATTCCAAAAAAAAAAAAGGAGAAAGACATTTTTAAGCAAACTGCATGTCACAACTATTGGCACCGCATTTTAAAAGAATAGCACTGCTTCTTCTCCTGTAAAGTTTGACCGGAGAATACAGAGGCAGGAATGTGAGACCACTCTTCAGTCCAGAATTTCGCCAGGTTTAGGTCAAGGCATAGGGAGGGGAACATCATTGTCCAGATGGAACATCCCATCATGACCCAGTTGCAGCTTCTTGGCAGAGACAGCCAGATTTTTATTCAAAATCTGTTGGTACTTCATAGAGGTGCTGACGTCACGTGTCCTAACAAGGTTGCCAGCGCCTTGGGAGAAAACAAATCTGCTCCACAACATCACAGATCCTTCACCATACCTAACAGAGGGGATTCAGGTCATTTCTCTATAACCATCCTTCTTTTATACACCAAACCCACTTTGAGTTTCCAAAAAAGCTACTTTTGTCTTATCTGACTATAGAACCTGGATCTAGTAGCATATATGTGGTTAAGTGAACTGTAAGAAAAGGCTTTGTTTTGTCAAATCTTCCAAATCGAGGCGGTGGCTAATAGTAGATTTGGAGGTTTGATGACCCCAAAATGTGACAGTCTTCTACAGACCTTCAACCCTGATCCATAGAGAAATTGCCGTTATTGCCACTAACCACTGTGCTCACTGTGAATGCGATAAAATACCCTTGTGTACTCGTCTGGTCAGGTGATTAAGTCTGAATTATTTCCCTAATATTTGATATTGGTCTTTCAGGTATGAAGCTATTTAAAAATGAAAACATTTATTTTTGAAGGTCAGCACAATTTTGTCTCATTTCATTTTCATTCTCTATTCTTCAAAAAAAAAAAAAAAAAAGGATTTTGGATTTTTTTTTCATCTCCTGCACCTGGGATGTGCACGTTGACATTTCTTTTTCATATTCGCTAATCTTCCCCATGCTGATGGATGACTAAGGGAGTTTGACATTATACTGCATTAAATATGAGTCACCTCATATTTATACCCCAGTGAAATAGGAAGTCATGGATTAACTAGATATTCGTCTTCTGCTGCTTAATCCTGTTCAGGGTCATGGGGGTCATGGCTGGAGCCAATCCCAGCTGACTTTGGTCAAGAGGCAGCGTACACCCTGGGCAGGTCACCAATCCGCTGCAAGGCAACACACAGAGACAGACAATCATTCACACCTACGGGCAATTTAGAGTAGCCAATTAGCCAATATGCCTAATGCCCTGTGCATGTCTTTGGACTGTGGGAGGAAACCAGAGTACCCGGAGGAAACCCACGCGGACAAAGGGAGAACATACAAACTCCACACAGAAAGGCGCCCGTGTCAACATCACATTACATTACATTACATTACACTATTGTCATTTGGCATACACCCTTATTCAGAGCGACTTAGACTTTTTCATCTCATTTATACAACTGAACAGCTGAGGTTAAGGGCCTTGCTCAAGATGGCCCAACAGTGGCAGCTTGGCGGTGCTTGGATTTGAACTCTCGACCTTCCGATCAGTAGTCCAACGTCCTAACCACCTGAGCTACCCCCTGCCCTTGACCCCTTGACCCCTTGACCCCGGGGATCAAACCCAGGACCGACAGTGCTAACTGCTTAGCAACCGTGCCACCCGGGTTAATTAGGTATGTATTCCTAAACACTTAAAATACAGATGGGAACATGCTTCGACTACATTTTGTTCATAAGAATTTCCAGGGGTGCCAATAATTTTGACACAAGAGTTATTTTCCCCTAAAATTATAGATATTGTATCTTTATGTTACATAAGTGTAATATTATTTAGCATAAACAATAACAGTATTATGACAGGACAGAGTATTTCAGTAAGTAGTCTTAAATAGGAGGTAAGTTGGCAGTTGGTGTGTGTCTCGTGCTCAGGGACCTTCTAATCTCAACAAAAGCTTTATTCAGCAGTCCCAGTTCTAGAGGGGTGATTAAATTACTGTGATTAGAGAAGGTTCAGAAGGTCTGGGAATGAGGGAGAAGGGCATCAAACAAACAAGTAAACAAAGAGCTTTTGGGGTGTAATGGAGGGGGGATGAAAGAGTTTAAATCATTCTGGGTTACAGATTAGATTTGTATCTATATAAAGTGACTCATGACTCACGGAAGCGAAACACACACACGCACACACACACATGCACACACACACACACACACACACACACACACACACAATTCTCATTATTTAAATGTGTGCAATTATATTCTGCTTATTATTTAGAGCCATAGATGTTTTTAATCCTTAAACTTTCCACCTACTTATTGAGGTTTGGTTCAAGTAAATTCAATTCAAGTAATCTAATAGTCTCATACAGAAGTTGCCAGACTAGGTTAGCCCTTTTTTTCTGGATGTATATAATATGTGAAGAGCATGTGAACACACCAAGTATAAACCAGGCTCCTATGCCTCACATCAGGCCATATCACACATCTTATCTTCATATAACACTTTCAAATAGACAGGTACATAAGTGGAAAGGAATATTCTTTTGGTTTTCTGCCACTTGTGATACACATACCCTGTATGGCCATAAGTATGTGGACACCTGACCATCACACCTGTTTGTGGTTCTTCCCCAAGCTGTTGCCACAATGTTGGAAGCACAGAAATGTTAAAAATCTCTCTGCATGCTGGAAAATAACGAATTTCCTTCGGTGGAATTAAGGGGCCCAATTTCTTCCACGATGATAATACCCCTGTGCACAAAGCAAGGTCTATGGAGAGATGGTTTACCAAGGTTGGAGTGAACAGAGGCATGATCTCAACCTCACTGAACACCTTTGGAATGAACGAGAATGCTGACTGCACTCCAGGACTCGTCACCCAACGTCATCGTCTGATCTCACTAAGGCTGTTGTGACTGAATGACCAAATGCCAACAGGCACATACCAAGATCTAGTGGAAAGCCTTTCTGGAAGAGTGGAGGTGATTCTAACTGCAAAACTGGACTAAATGTGAAATGGGTGTTAAAAATGCACATGTGGATGTGATGTTCAGGTGTAGTGTATGAACTTTTGTCCAAACAGTGTGTGGATGTCTTTATTCGTCTTCTGACACCTAATATTGTTCAGGGTCACAGGGGGAAGCTGGAGCCAATCCCAGCTGACTTCGGGCGAGAGGCGGGGTACAACCTGGGCAGGTCTCCAATACACCGCAGGACTGGGTGTATGTCACTAACAGAATAAAATTTCTAAATCTTATTTACACATAATTTATACATGTTATTTAAATGTATACATGTTAAAGTAGTCCTATATTATAAAAGGTCCAGGGGGGTCAAGGCTTGGGGTCGCAGAATATTTGTAATGAATGGTTGGGGCCATTGGCTGCAAAAGTTTGGGAACCCCTAGTCTAATAGCTATAAGGAGTCAATGATAACTAGACTGCATTTCCGCAGAGAAAATGCAAAATGTGCTTGCTCAAAGGTAGCCAGCACCAGCAAGCACACTAATAACTCCTCAAGGTCCTAGAGAGCGCCAGTTTAGGCACGGAATTGCGCGGAAAAGCACACAAATGACTCCTCAAGGTCCTAGAGAGTGCCAGTTTTTTGCAGAATTTCCTGGAAAAATGGGTTAATGAGCAACAAGGGGTAACGTAACCATTTGAAGAAGCCATCATGCCCGGATCGGCACGGATGTCTCAGAGTTGGAGCGGTGTCTCTAGCTCGAAAGCCCTAGGAGGAGTAGGGGGCCGAAAAAAACAGGTGAACGGAATAATAAAAATAAGAATTAAGAAGAACAATAGTGTGCCTGCAGAGCAAGCACACTAATTAGATTAAACATTTTCAGAGTAACATGTTATGACAAAACACTGTAAATAAATAAAATAAAAATCACAGACCCATGGGGATCCTGGTCCCGACATTTTGAACCGGTGGTCTTAAAACAGGGTTTTTATCACTATGGGGTGAGCACATTATAAGTCATAACACCGTGTTGAACACTGTCTCTATATTATACTTCATGACCACCGGCACATGGTGACGTGTTGCAGAGTAAATGTTCTGAAAAAAATATGAAGACATGTTGATATGCTGCTATGCTATCAGAAAAGCTTCTCTCATTCTTTGCATACACTGCGTTTACAGCGATAATTATAGTTTATAAATGAAATAAATTAAACTAGCTGGCGGAAAATATGCATCAAGTGCCTGTTCTGTCATCGTGCGCACTAATTGTGTGCAGCTAATGTCTCTTCTGTGTTATAGCAATAACTTTTTAGTTAGTCTTGACAAGCATTTTATAACTTAATTATGTTATATTTCACAAATAAAGATGAGCCGAGTGCTTGATTTGCTTTTAATAGCCATAACTGAGTTCGTTCATAATTCTTACATTCGCAGGAAAGAGGCGTTTTGGTTAGTTGGGGGTTGAAAGCATCCTACTGTGAATCGTCTTTTTAGGGAAACCAAGAAGCTCGAAGGGTTCAATATTGGATTTATTTTTCCTTTTTTTGCCCCCTTTTTTTATAGATGAATAATTCAATCAGATGTATTGACTTAGTATTTATGTAATGTAGCATTAGCATCAGGGTGGATACCAGATCTCTAAGAAATAGGGATGGACTTTTAAACATTACTCTTAAAGTCAGGAAGATATTGTTTTGCCATTGGTGTTCTGCTAAGGGGATTCATGGGTAAACACAATTTTGAACTAAAGTGGGATGAAAAGGAAAAAAAACAACAAAAAAAACAACCCAGGACTCCTCTGACAGATTTAGACGTTTTATGGCACGTTGCACAGCTCCATCCATCAGTGCAGATTTCTGCCTACGAAAATAGAAAACGAGAACGATTCCACTAATGCGAAACCAAATTAGTGATACACCAGCCCAATTGTGACAGCACAAACATAAAAATTCATATATATTATAACCAAGGACATCTGTTTTTCAAGAGCCCTTAGAACTATACAGTGAATTAATACAAAGTGAGATTTACATACGGACACACACACACATACGCATATATAATGATAGATTATAGATTGTCCTAAGAGAACATCTGCCCTGCTCATTAAATAATAATCCAGTTATAAAACGGTCATGCAGTTTTAGCACATGAGCTGTTTATGGGGTTGCGAAATAGGATGGAAGCAGGTTTACAAGAAAGAACAGAGAGAGAGAGAGAGGGAATAATAATGTCAGTCAAAATTAAAAACATCTGAAAATGAAATAAAGATGAGCACTATGTTGAGGCCAGGCTGGTGGAATATAAAAGACCGAGTATTAAATATATATATAGTGCAAGAGACAAACTGAATGCTAAGCCAGGTCTACCTGCTCTGAGGCCTCCACAGTCGCTTCATTACTGGAGGAGATAGCATAGGATCAAGCCCTGTTCTTTCCTCGCCGATACTTTCTCACTCGCTCTTTCTCCCTCTCCTCCCATGTCTCTCTCTCCCTCTGTCTTTCTCTTTCTCTCTCTCTTCCTCCTAGGCAACAGCACTGAGTGATGGAGTGAAACCGACACCCATTTTTAATAAGATTCTGTGTTATTTTCCCCCACTCCTGTAATGCTTTTATTATTGCAGATTCAGTCACAGGTGAACCGTATTGATCACACGGCTGAGAGAAAGACGAGAAAACTATAAGGGAAAAAGTCCAACACGCATCCAAATGCGTCTCCTAAAAAGCTTCGCAGTCTTTCAAGTGTTTCGAGCTCCACCAAACCTGCCAGGCAGACCCAGCAAATAAAATCAGCGCCGTACTCCGTGGCGATTTTAGTGTTATTGGACGGTGGGTTGTATATGTGAAGCGTTTTCCAAGAAAATATAATTACCCTGGAGTCTTTTTTTTTTTTTTTTTTTTTTAATTGCTTGGTGCCTTTTAAGTTTTGATGATAGCCCTTTGTGCATTTGGTCCTTAGGAGGAATTACATTTATGCTCCAACACAATCGTGACCCGTGCTGGCAAAATGAGTCGGAATGCGCACGGGCTAATTATGAGCTAAGAGGCAAAACATGGTTTCGGTTG
>JAQMCW010000035.1:15663776-15675432 GCA_030068335.1 Chrysichthys cranchii | reverse complement strand
TGGGAGGAAACCGGAGTACCCGGAGGAAACCCACACGAACACGGGGAGAACATGCAAACTCCACACAGAAAGGCACCAGTGCCGAATCCGGGGCTCAAACCCAGGACCTTCTCACTGTGAGGCGACAGTGCTAACCACTCAGCCACCGTGCCGCCCGGACTGATATGTTTTCTTTGAAATACATTTTTTAAATAAATTGAATAAAGGTGAATCTCTCGATGTGTGAATTCTACCCAAACCTCATTTCCTTTTAAATTACTTTGACTTGTTCGTGTATGAGAGATCCACTCTTTTTCATTTTAGCTACAAAAACGTTTCCATATTAAGTGCCTGTCTGACCTTTTTCTTTCTGTTTCTTCTTTTAGGTTCATGGCTTGGAAAAGCAGGTTGGGAAGTCTTTGGATTATCTGGAGCTAGGCACAGCAGGGTCTGTGCTGAAGCCCCTTCCTTATGGTGGAGCTGGAGGAGCGGGCATAGGGGCAGGTGGAGGAGTTAAACCCCCGTTCCAGACCTCCAGGATATTCTCCTCTATGGACCATACGCCTATGAAACCCAAGCCACCCACCTTTGGTTTACCGAACCCATATGATTGGGCCAGGAACCAGTCGCAGTTCATGGATCAGACAGGCTACCACTCCAAGCGCAAACCTCCCCTCAAGACTGCCATGAAGACCAAGAAGATCTTCGGCTGGGGCGACTTCTACTTCAGCGTCAAGACCCTGAAGTTCAACCTGCTGGTGACAGGCAAGATCGTGGACCACGTCAACGGCACGTTCACCGTCTACTTCCGCCACAACTCGTCGAGCCTCGGCAACGTGTCTGTCAGCATCGTCCCACCGTCGAAGATCGTGGAGTTTGAAGTGGTACAGCAGCAGAGTACCCTCCATCAGCCCGAGATCCAGTTTCACCAGCCTCATCAGTCCACCATTGATCCCAAAGACATCAAGACCTTCAACTGTCGCGTAGAGTATGAGAAGACCAACCGCTCTAAGAAGCCCAAACCATGTCTGTACGACCCGTCTCAGACCTGCTTCACCGAGCACACCCAATCCAATGCTGCCTGGCTCTGTGCCAAGCCCTTCAAAGTCATCTGCATCTTCATCTCCTTTTTCAGCATCGACTACAAGCTTGTGCAGAAGGTCTGCCCGGACTACAATTTTCAAAGTGAACAACCTTACTTTGGATGAAGAGCACCAGAGTGAAGGATATAGAGGATGACCGACATGTGGGATGTTGTTAAGTGTTGTGTGTCTCTTCTACTTTCTTAAGGTTATATGGATCCCATACGAAATGGTCAACACGGTGGACAGTGAGTTTTTACCGAGGTGCCGAGGAGAGGTCATTGTTCCAAGTTTTTCCTTTGTATATATTGTGAACTCAGTTAAGCTCAATTAAATGGATATTTATTTATTGTTTTTGTTGAGTTTTGTCCGTTTGACTGTTAGAAAAGCGGAAGAACGCCAGATACAAAGTGAATTTTTGTATTGTCCCTTTATGAAACCCCGAGCTCTCAGAAATGTCACGAGGATGATATTGTAAATGTAAGCAACACAGCGCTGATTGGAACAGATTCCGAAACTCGACCAGCACCCAGTGCTATCATATTGTGCACCCAGCGTTAATGCAGCTCATCGTCACACCTGCAGAGGGTGTATTTCACTCTGTCAAACTTACGGTGTAAGCAAGACACAAAGTGGACATAGATACTCTTCATCGGGAGGGTATTCTGTGCTCACTGGGACGTCTGGCACATGTTCAACACAACACTTGCGCCCAAAATATACATATATACATGTATGGCCAAAATGTCACTTGATTTTAGATTATAGTCTGTTAATAATGGAAGACGAAGACGAATTTTTTCTTCCCAATATCGGAATAATATAATATGCTAATAATAATATGATGATACTAAACTTGTTTTGGATTCTCCTGTCAACTAAATAGTAGAACGTGGATTACAGCCAGTTGTTTAAACGATTAGTGCACTATGAGGAGATCTGGGGGATTAAAGCTGCTATTCTAAATCTTTTGAAAATGTATATGCATTAGTTCAGACTCTGTGCCCTTATCCACCCTATAGATAACCAGTGGATGAGTGAAAAGTAATATATGTAAAGAAAGAGATCACCATTAACATGATGTGTCTAGTGGTCGAACCAGTTAAACATAACTTAAATATTATTTTTCTATACTCTGGCTTAATTTTGACCAAATGCAAAGCACATGGGTGTTACTGAATTGCTGACATTTGAAAATGGTATAGTCACAT
Source organism: Chrysichthys cranchii (assembly GCA_030068335.1). NCBI lineage: Eukaryota > Metazoa > Chordata > Actinopteri > Siluriformes > Claroteidae > Chrysichthys > Chrysichthys cranchii. The sequence continues at coordinate 15,673,160 of JAQMCW010000035.1, read as the reverse complement.
CTCACCTTTCTCCCTTTATTTTATTCTGTTCTGTGTGCACAGTAAAGCACCAAAAGATATTCTCTTAATTTCTGGACAACCGAGTAGTCTGTGAAAAAAAACAAAAAAAAAAACAAGAAGGCTAAAGAAGAACTGAATCTGCAGGTCTGTGAATAACATATTGCTTGATGATGTGTATATTTGACATTTAAAAAATGTGTGTAAATAATCCATCACAAAATAAATGATTAAATCTGGTATTTCTGTCTGTATGTATTTTGTTAAGTTGAATAGCTTGACCATGAATTATAAATAGTGGCCTCTAGCTCTCTCTATTTTTTTCCCCCTTGCTTTGTTAAGGCAAGTAATTGTGAGCCGTGCTGTCAAAATGAGTCGGAATGCATACAGGCTAATTGTGAGCTAAGAGGCAAAACATGGTTTCGGTTGAAATGAGATTTTCTCAAAAATGAGTTCATAAAGACCTCATTTATTGATCCCCATGATAAAAACATCCCCAAAAAACATCCCAGACTACTTTTATTTTAAGGGTTTGTTCATTATGTTCATTCGTATATCTTCATTAATTAGTCCTTTGTCGTAATATTCCATGATAAATCCGTGTTTTTCAAGACGAGAGAATCCCCTACCCATGTTTGGTATCGTTGTGAAGCGTACTTCCTCTAATTTCTATAATAATAATACACATGGAATTCCCGATGACGCTTTTATGAACCAATGGAAAGCGAGTTTCCAAACCCCCATTAGACGTAAACGAATATGGCTTGTTGCTAGGCGGTCATTTTTTGTCCAATTTCAACAAACCGTGCCTCATTCTGAAGGTCTTCAGATGGACAATGTGGAAATAACAATAACTCACTTTTGAAAATTTCCTCATTCCGACTCATTATGTCAACACGGGTCACAAATAGGTAATCAGTAATTTAGGTCAAATGCCAACAGTGCCAAGAATGAATAATCAGCACTTTCTATGGAAGAACGCTCTCATGTTCAAAATTGCAGGTTCAATCATATCAGTTCCTTAATGATTATCCTAACAGGGGCCCTTAAACCTAATGTCATGCTTCTTGATCTTAGGTCTCATTCCACAAAAGTTCAACTTTGTTAAAGTAAGTTCTATTCACCATTTTTACGTGGATAAATTTGAAAAGAAATCTTTTCTTATGTTTTTCCATTAATGCTAAAATGGCGGGACGTAGTGGGGGCCTTCTATAGGCTGTACACGTGAGGTCGCGGTCACAGGCTGCGTACTAATAGCAAAATCTTCACCTTATGACCATGACCTCACATTGTGCAGACTATAAAAATCCCCCGCGACGTCCTACTTGTCCTCTTTTCCATTCTCACCTCGTTGAGGGGTAGCTCAGTGGTTAAGACAATGGACTACTGATCGGAAGGTTGTGAGTTCAAATTCAAGTACCGCAACCTGCCTCTGTTGGGCCCTTGAGCAAGGCCCTTAGCCCTCAACTGCTCAGTTGTATAAATGAGATCAAATGTAAGTCGCTCTGGCTCTCGGGCGTCTGCCCTGTGACACTAATGTGATGTAAAGAAATGGATTTAGGATGCTGAATATAGCACTGTGATGCTTTTTTTGAGTTTTGCTAATCTTATTAAGATCTGTAAGATCACAGAGGGTGCATTGAGGTACACAGTAGTTGATAGGATTCATAATATTTGACATAGATTTTTCCACAACTGTCTGTGTTGTAGAACAAGACCGCAAAATCACAAGTGATACTGAGGTAGGTGAAGAAACTCTGGAAGTGAGTGGATGCACATCTGTCTCGGAGACTGGTTTAGATACAAGGTGGATACGATAAGACAGTGGACGCAGTTTCTAGCAGCCAGACTATAAATAGGGATTGATACATTTCACAAGAATGTGGCTCAGTTTACTGGTACCCAAAGCGAAAGCTAGTCTGATTGAGAGCGGACAACTCAATGCCCAATATGGATAAGACCCAAATGATTTACGTACATAATTGACGAACCTTTGTGCACATAATTGACCAAACTGTCAATGGTTTGCCTTCCCACATCTGTTAGAGATGACCATGCCACCAGTGAAGGAGATAACACTATTCAGGCTAAACAGGCCGCAGTTGTTGATGAGCCCTCCTTGGCACTACCCATCAGACTAGACCTACTGTGGGTGGACTTACCCGGCGTATGATTGCACAAAACCTTGGGATTCCTCCGGCCATGGTCAACAGAGTGATTGTACAATTCAAAAGGAAAGGAATCAACAGCGTCGCTCTCACGTTGACCTGGGCCCTCTGACAGGTGCCTTCGGACTGTTAAGTGGACTGGTGAAAATAAAATCCCTGTTGTAAGGCCGTTGATGTTGCAGAGCGACTCCAAGTGAGTCGGAGTACTTCTGTGCAGTATCTCCATCAACTTGGCTATAATGGCAGAGCGGCTAGAAGAAATACATTTTTCAAAAATGATGGTCTATCTAATTTTGAGATATACGTGTACATCAAGACAACTAGGCAAAACTGCATGCAAGTTTGGAGCACAGTGTGTTCACTGGGGACCAGAATTCACTTTGGCCAAACCCAGCAATCAACCTAAATCAACCTGTCCGCACCTGGAGGTGATAAGATGTCTACAGTGCTTGCAGGTACAGTAAGTTCTGTGTCCAGTGAGGGATTTCAAGCATGATGTGGAATTGAGTGCCAGTTGAACTGTTTGTGTGCTTTGGAAAGCATCATAGTGGCTCTGCTGTTTAAAGACAGGGTAGCCCATTGGGTAAAGGAAGCAATTACGCAGGCAAGATGTACCTTCTTTCATTAAATACCATTCAACCTGCAATGGCCTACTGGCTGAAGATAAGAGGGGAGTAACTTGATATTTGTGAAGCAGCAACAAGACTGACTGAACTACAAAGACTGTTTCAGCTTTGTAGCAACCCACCTATTTTGGGGTGAATCTAAGTAATTCTCACTCACAACAGAGAGCTGTATCACCACACGTGTAATTTTCATCTTCAATAGCCTAAGGAACAATATCAACATCTTAAGTGATTCTCAGGCTAGGTCCACACTAATACGTTTTAGTTTTAAAAACACATCACTTTTGCTACGTACTACTACTCCAGAGTTTCTAAGCCCCTAAAATGGCGTTTTGAAATGCTGCTGGCCCTGCTTTAGTTTGAAAACGCTTTACTGTGGACGGCCAGGCTTTTGAAAACGAACACCTCCACGTTCTCTTCCTGGTGAGGTCTTATTAATCATAAAGTACTCTATCCTTCCCTGACTCATCACGCTCCTATAACGTGAGCCTTTTCCGGAAGTAAACAAATGGTATCAGCCTCAACTACCAGTGGTGAATGCAACATGGATAATGTATTTCAAGTTTTGCTGACCTTGTTGTTTTTTCAAGAAGGTGCTGTGCAGTTACTGTAAATTCTACATTTTAGAACGCTACAAATGCCTACATGTGCAGTAGCCAAGCTATTATCCAAGTAAGCTAGGCAACTAGGCAACTAATGTTTATATTGGCGTGCACATGCCCAGTGTACGTGAATCGTCACGTGCTATGCATTTTCAGGAGTCTTAATATGGACACAGATCGTTTTTGACGTGGAGTGAAAAGGCTCATGTGTATAGAAACCATTTTTACTTTAAAATGTCTTTTTAAAACTAAAATTTATTAGTGCGCATGTAGCCTCGATCTCAATTTTCATTCTGATGTGTTTGATCCAGCAAGTCTTGTTTACGAGAGCTGTACCATCTGGAGCGATACTCAACAATGACATTAACCTTCATGGATATTTTAATACACTACCTCCACTAATTCTCAAAGAATCCACCCTGCTGGTTCAGCAAATGGGTGCAGAAAGATGGCTGTACATTCAACCATTAGTTTTGACCACTACAAATGCACACTGATTTTGCTTTGTGGTGTCCATACAGCAAACTGTAACTTTTCGAAAGTGCTGATGTACACAGGATTGTCACATGGATTCCACAGGCTCAAAATGTGCAACTTATTGCAAGTGAGTTTTCTGTGTGTGGTATTTTAATTTCACGTTTTAATGCGACTCTGAGCAGGATGAAGCATTTATGATGAATGAATGAATAAATTTTATTTCGTTTGACTGCTTGGTGTAGGATACAAGTGTGTTTTATGTTTATGTTTGCCAGCAGAAATGAAAATGGCATGCATATCAAAAAGGTCATGGGTCAGACACCCAGGACTCATGAGCAGTTAGGTAACTGGGAAACTGATGAGAAACTGCCTGAAAATTTTACTGAAACTTACCCATGTTAATGTGCACAAGGCCAGACTCTCCATTCATTCACTTTCAGTAAACATTTTCTATTGGTTACGGTCACTGTATGCCAAGCCTGTCTGCAAACATTTCACATATACACACACTCATTTCACATATACACACACTCATTCATGCCTAGAGGCAATTTAGAGTAGTCAATTTACCTTGGAATATATTTTTGGGTAGTTGGAGGAAACTGGAATACACCAAGGAAACCCATGTGGAAAAACATGAAATTTTGCAGAAAGTCACCAGAGCTCGTTATCAGACCTCATACCCTGGAGCTATGAAGCAGCAACACTACCTTCTGGACCACCATGCTGCAAACACTCTAATGCTACTTCGAATACATAAAGTGTATTTTCAGTTACGTTTATTTTTTTACATACCTTATATGCAGTTACTTACTTTTATTATATTTAATAAGCAGCGCTGAGGGGGCTAATCAGCCCAGCAGGGCATAGTCGCCATGGTAACTTCATGTAATGCTGTCAAGAGCATTGGTGTATGCGCTCAAGTTTCATGTCAACTGACCACATATTTGCCAAGATATAAACTCACTTCATGTTTTCATGGATGAACGGTTTTGAAAATAAAAGATCGAGCTGATAGCTTTTTCTGAGGCTTTGTCTAGAGATCATCTGGGCCAAATTTGGTAAAGATTAGACAAAATTTGTGGCCTGTGAAAACATTTTAGTGCTTTGGCTAAAATCAAATATGGTAGAAAATACAATACTGCAGATATTGATGTTAATTAATGGGTGCGCTTACTGTAACTTGATCTGAGGAAATCAATGCTACTTCATTCTTTTAAGTTTGGGCATATGGGTTGAAAGTTACATGAACACACCTCAAAATTTGACCCACTGGTGGCACTACAGTGTTTGAGGTGTCGACATCAAACTTGAATCATGGAAACTAATCGCAATCCCTATTCGGTTTGCCAAATTTCAAAACTTGTTAGCATACAGTTTCTGGACTGCCATAGACACCCTAGCTGGGAAAAGAAGAAAACGAAGAAGAAGAAGAAAAAGAAGAAGAAGATGACAACAACAACAAAGGGTTTCATATTTGTTTTTTAATGAGACATCCAATAATCCCTCTCTACTCCAAGACTGAATTTGAATTGTATGTTTTATATAATAAATATATAAATTATAATGTTTTATTTTATATAATTTTATGGCTCACTATATTTACTTTATTTAAAACACATCAGTTAACACAGATAAACCATGGACTTCAGCATGGGCTCCAACACTCCATAATTAACAATCAATAATCATAATGCCCAGTATGAACCAAACCCTTAACATATTTGTGGTTGATAACAGCAAAATTCAGAACTGAGGCTGAATAGCAAGTTCCAATATTTACAGCTGGAGACCAGGGTTCAGTAAGTTCAAGCATTTGTACATGACAGCATGATGTAATTAAAATTTTTTCCCAGTTTATGTGGATATATTTATATGTATTTAGAGCTGACTTACTTCTTACTACGTAGGCTTCAATAACTTGAACGTCCCTTCTTTATCTCCCATTTCCAAGCAGGTATCAGAACATGTGGTGGCTGTCAGGTGCCCAAAACATACTTACAAGTACTTCCATTCACACCGCCTTGCCTTTTCCATGCTAAATAATAAAAGAATGAGCCTTCATTTTCATCAAAATTTGTGTTCTCAAACTTGTTATCCAGCCCCAGCAAACACTGATTCCTCTTATGTCTTCTTCATTATCTTCCTTTCTTCTTCTTCCTCATCTTTCCGATGCTTTCTTCTGAATTCACCCTGCCACTTATAAAAATGTGAACGTGAACATGGAAGGCTCTCTCTAGAGGTTTGTCTGTTCTAGGCTACTGTAGCGGCATTATTACGTCTAATAAAATACGAGTGCATTGTGTTATTATATTCTATATTCTATTCTATATTATTATATTAGTTTCTAGTTGATGTATGGCTGCTAGCTAGTCCTAGTTGTAATTATCACATTATCACTGGAAATTTGGTTAATTTAACAATAAGAATTCCACTCTCATTATTCGGTAGCCTAGGAAATAGCACTTGATCCAGCAAGTCTTGTTATTTTGTAGTTTACTTTTTTTTTTTTGCATCTTACGCCGACAGTTGTGTGTGCAATCATAATGAAGCTATGAGATACTAAATTGAAGTCATGTAATTATAATATGCGTGTGAGATCTGGGCTAATTTATCTTGCTTAAGTCACGTTTTAATTTGATATTTAATTCGCCATTATATAATGTCAATGCTTTATCACTTGGGGAACTCTTCTGTAAAGAAAACATGCTGACATTTTGAAGGGTAAACTGACAGTGCAGCACTCATCCGCTATGCTTAAGGCTCGCTTTAAGTAAGCGTTGTTCGTAATTTTATCCATAAATCAAAATAAGTCTACATAGGTCGGCAGTCTCTCTGATAAAGATGCTGTCTGCTTGGCTGCCTTCCATGGGTAAAAGGTTTTTCATGGACGTGTGTCATATTTATGTACTTAAGATTGGCCACAAATTGCATAAAATATTGCTTGCATGAGTATTGACAATGCCGGAAGACATAAATTTCAGTGTGGCATATTGGGGTTACAGCAAACTTTCAAACTGCTCCGTGCCCAAGCCAATATAATGCGAGAAAAAAGGGTTTTCTTCCACGGTCAGACTCGTATGTAGCTGAGACACACCTTTGAAGGCAAACTCCGACTCCATGTTAGTAAATCACACTTCTGAATAAATCTGTATTATCATCGCTGGTCTGAATACTGTTTTGTGCAATTTTGGTATTAAATTATCTGTATGTGCCCCTAACTGAACTCTCAATATGGCAATGACTGAATGAAGATTCCATGCATATGTACTTCTTTACCATTTAAACAAAGACCACTTAATACAGTGTTCACATACTGTGTTACTTTGTATCCTTACTTATGGTGTAGGTTCTCTAAACAAGGGATAATAACCACCAGGAGTACACTAAACCTCAAAGTGTCTGTGCTCGACAGTGTCCATATGTGGTAGTATTTGATATACACATAATATGGCTAAAAGTATGTGGACACTTCGCCGTAACACTAATGTGTGCACCTTCCCAAAACTGTTGCCACAAAGATGGAAGCACACACAATTGTATGGAATTTCTTTGTATGCTGTAGATTTTAGGTTTCCCTCCTCTGGAACTACAGCGCACAGCCCAAAATTGTTCATGCATGATAATGCCCTGTTCGTAATGCGAGGTCCATAAAAATATGGTTTGACAAGGCTGGACTTTGAATAACTCGACTGGCCTGCACAAGCAACCCCACTGAACATTTTTTGGGTTACAATAAGAATGCAGACTTAATGCATACTTTGCCCCAGGCCCTCTAGCCTGACAACAATACCTGATCTCACTAATGCTCTTGTGGCTGAATGGGCATAAATCCCTGCAGCCACATTCCAAAATACAGATTGAAGCATTCACAGAAGAGTGAGGTTTTTTTAAAAAGTTTTTTTTTTTTTTTTAAGTTTTTTTTAAAAATAGTAGCAAAAACTCTGGAATTCAATGATCAACAAGCACATATGATTGTGATGATTAGGTGTCCCCATATTTTTGGCCATATACTTTAGATATCTTTGGCATATGGCCGTTGTTCCCTCAAACCCCTTACACTGGGTCTGCGATAGTTCTGAATAAAAGTGAACCTTGTGGGCTAACCAATTTTCATAGAAATATCACCTAGATAACTTATTCCACATCCTGTGTGTCAAGAGGAACCGACTTACCTGATTGCAAAGGTGTTCACTCTGCTGACGCACGACTGTGCAGCAATGCACAGCTCAAATCACACCATCAAGTTCGCTGACGACATGATCGTGGTGGGTCTCATCAGCAAGAACAAGGAGTCAGCAGACACAGAGTTGGTGCAATGGCTAACAGATTTGTGCAAAGTCAACAACCCGTCTCTGAATGTGGACAAAACGAAAAAGATTATTGACCTCAGGAGACCACAGAGTGGCCACTCTCTTCACTGACCATCGGCAGATCCCCTATGGAGATCAAGAATGCCAAATTCATTGGTGTTCACATGGTGGAGAACCTCTCCTGGTCCCTCAACACCAGCTCGATAACCAAGACGTCCCAGCACCATGTCCACTTTTTATGAAGGCTAAAGAAAGCCCATCTCCCACCACCCATTCTCACAGCCTTCTACAGAGGGAATATTGGGAGCAGCCTGAGGAGCTGCATCACAATCTGTTATGGAAACTGCACCGTATCAGGTCACAAGACCCTTCAGAGGATAGTGAGAACAGCTGAGAAGATCATTACAGTCTCTGTTCCCTCCATTGAAGACATCTACCATGCAAACTGCATCTGCAATGCTACCAGCATTGTGGAAGACCCCACGCACCCCTCAGACAAACATTTCATCCTCCTGCCATCTGGCAAGATGTACCAAAACATTTGAGCCATCACTGCCAGACTGTGCAACAGTTTCTTCCCCCAAGCCAACAGACTTCTGAACACTAAGGCACTAGACTGAGAACACACACAAACTCACTCAATGAAAACATTCCCCTACCTCAGCAATTTTTGCACAAATTAAGATCACATCTAAATGACTATTTTTTGCACAACTAATGGCATTATTGCACCTTACCCTCAACAGGACTATGTACCAGTTAGCGCCGCACTGAATTTATGTCCAACCATCATTATTTCTGCTTTTACACTGTCTGGCACTGTTTGCACACTTACACTTTCTATAGTCCTATGTTTCACAAGTGCATGTTTTTGTAACTCTGTATGAAGTACCATGGTCCTGAAGGAACGTTGTCTTGTTTCACTATGCACTGTATCATCTGTATGTGGTTGAAATGACAATAAAAGCCACTTGACTTTACAACACTCATGCCACTAGGATGTGCAATGTTAACATTGTAGGCCCTGTACAAGGTCCATGGTGAACTTCAAGTAGCAGCAATGGAGACTTTCTGGAGCCAGTTCAGCAAAAAAGATTAGGAGGAGTCAAATCTATTAGGAGGAGATTCATCTTCTGCCGCTTAATCCTGTTCAGGGTCGCGGGGGGAAGCTGGCGCCAATCCCAGCTGACATCGGGCGAGA
>JAQMCW010000035.1:15572473-15583295 GCA_030068335.1 Chrysichthys cranchii | reverse complement strand
GGATGATAATAGGTCGCTTCAGTTTGATGGACGGTAGCTCCGGCGTATGACAAGTTACGGGGGTGGGACCAAGATATCCTTGTAGTCAACAAGGAGACCTTTCCAACGATATAATACATCCGGGTACTGCCTAGGGAATCTTGGGAAATTGAGTGCGTAATCATTGCGCGCCCGGTGTGCTCTCGTGCGCGCAACACGAGGTTAAATGTTGCGCGGGGGGGGGGGATTTTCACGCAGCACCCCTGACGACCTCTCACACCGGTTGAAAAACACTGGCTTAACCAACTTTATCCAGTTTTGCTGACAAGCCTGCAACTTTGGCTTATGACCCTGTATGTAACATGGATGCTGCTTTTTCCACTGTAATTTATTTTTGATTCGTTATATGGCACACCTGTTCCATTTTGAGTCTCATTTGTTTGGAATGATTTGTGTTTTGGGTAGTTTAGAATTAATGTTATTGTTTTATTTAATTGACATCGACATCACAGTAACATTAGAATTGTAACGCATTCATGAACAAGGACCAGATGCTCTGTGTTTTGTGTTTGTGGCGAAATGCTAATTTACATCGTTCAGTACAAGTGTAATAGTGTTGGATGTTTTCACTTTAATGTTTTTATAACAAATGTAAAATGTCGGTATTCTGGAAATTATAAGGTTTAGTACAGTTATTAATACACTGATTGATTTAAGTTATACATGCACACATAACAATCAAAGGTCAAAACATTAATTTTATAAAAGCAAGAAGTGGTGCTAAATGAACAGTCGTTTGGGAGCCAAAAGAGCTGGCTCTTATTCCTGAGCTGAGCCAAAAGAACCGACTCGCAAAAAATGTAATGTAATGGAATTCACTCACTCATCTTCAACTCTTAATCCTGTTCAGGGTCACGGGGGGAAGCTGGAGCCAATCCCAGCTGACATCGGGCGAAACGCGGGGTACACCCTGGGCAGGTCGCCAATCCAATGCAGGGCCAACACACAGAGACAGACAACCATTCACACTCACATACACACCTACGAGCAATTTAGAGAAGCCAATTAGCCTAATCCCATCTGTGCATGTCTTTGGACTATGGGAGGAAACCAGAGTACACTGAGGAAACCCACACGAACACGGGGTGAACATGCAAACTCCACACAGAAAGACACTCAGGTCGAATCCGGGGATCAAACCCAGGACCTTCTTGCTGTGAGGCGTCAGCGCTAACCACCACACCACCGTCCGACCCCGGAATGGAATTCCCAGCACTAATTCCAAAGCCCTGCCACAAATTACCTTTTTTTTCAGGGAGGAGGGGAAATGTAATAAACTATAAAATAAGTCATTATCAGGCCAGTATTGGGTATCTGAGCCTTTAGACTGGATTTATATAGAGAATTTAATCAGCTGATTGACTCATCCTTTAGAAATCTTGCTAACACTTAACGATATGGGTGCATAAAAAAGCATATATTAATGAGTGAACTAATGCATACTTGATAATTAATTACTACATGAGCTAATTCTTAGTGCAACATGAAATAATGAAGTGCACACCTTAATACACAACAGAGTCATGTGTACAGAGGCATGGATAAATGTCATTTTTAAGTATTAATTAAATGATACTGATTCTATGAATAAATATAATTAATTGCAGTATTAATTATAATTACAATTACTGCCCCAATTAGGTTGTAAGGTATGTTCATGATTAAGAAAAGAAATTTGTAAACATATTTGTATTAAATAAATGAATACATTTATATAGTATTCCTATGCCACATTTACTCTCACATGTAAAACTGGAAAGCACTTTAGGTGTTTGTTTAATAATAAGTGAGATCATTTATCCAACGTTAGGTGATAAGATCTGTTTTAATTGAGATTACAAAAGGGTATGCCATTTGTCCAGTTTCCTGTGATCACCACTTACGTGTATGTAAAATGATCTGAAATCAACCCACCCTACCCTGGTAACCAGTGGCTAAGTTTTAGTTCTAAAGTTTAGTCACTTTTAGTTCTTGTTTTGGCTTTTTTTTTCTTTTGGGCTATGCCTGGTCTTAAACTTTTGATCAGCTGATGAACAGCCTGTTTGAGTTTAAATGCAGTTTTCAATAAATTGCCTACTCTCTATTTTTTCCACTTGCTCCAGTTGCTCCCTTTTTGCATTTTGCAGCACTATTTATAACCTGGTTACGATCCACCAGCGCGAAATGTGGATTCTTGCAATTTCTGCCTGGTCTTAAGATTTTGTTCAGGAGCGTATATGTTTATTTGTGCACTCATATTATAAAGTGTTGTTAACCAGATTTCTAATAACGCTCCGGAGCCGAGTTTCCTCTGCTAACCCTTCTTTTTTTCCTAGAGGCCTAGATTTAGACCATGATCTGGAGTTAAATCATGACCCAAGCGCTGTGGCCTAAACAACCAAATAACCATCAGGGTTTCCTGTCATTCAGAGCCACGGCTACCATGGCAGGAACTGCAGGAAGATTCCAGTGGTTGACCAAATGGCAAAGATATTTATTACATATTACATCACATGGTCACTTTGTGACTTTTCCCCCCAAGTAGGTGATTCTCACTGCCTTTGGTGGTTATCATCAGGTGATAGTCATAAAACCAGTTACATAAATAAATGTAATTAGGAAAGATGAATGCATGTTTCGGGGTGGGGAGGAAATTAGAAACCAAGATGGATGCAGGGAAAGTCCACATAGACAATGAGTGAGCGCAGAATCAAACCTCAAGACCTGGAGCTTGAGGCAACGAAACCAGCTATTGGGTTTATTTTTACATCCATCTCAAGTGTTATAAGGTTTTGTTTCAATTACAGCAGTGCTGTTAAAGAAAGGCCTGAAATGAACACCTCCATGCTTGAGAGCTTTATGTTGTGGTGGAGAACACTTTCAAAGTACCAGAGCTCTCAAGATAGTGTATTGCTTCACATTTATTTCATTGTGTGTGCATGACTGCATGGGCCTATTTTAAGACAATAAAACATGCCATCCTGCTCTTTGCCCTATATAGCAGAATGGGGCTCAAATCAGCTGTCAGGTTGGTAATTTAGACTTGCAACTTTAGCATGACCCTGGGTCAAGACAAGCATTAATTTGGTAGAACAGAGTACAAAAGTTGTGTCTAAACCAGTCAGTGTGTCATATTAGGAAGCACTGAATGTGTTATTAACACCAGCAGCAATCAGGAGACTTGGCTCCCGTAGTGCTGTCATAGGCCACATGTGGTGTCTAAAATTTATTTAATTAGTACATATGGAAGATGTGGCAAGAAAAGAAAGACCATTTACTGTGTAAATATACTCTATTTACAGACACATGTACATATACAGAAAAAGGAAAAACAAGCGGCTTAGGAAGCATAACTGCAGACTGTTACTCTGGCGGATCACTTTTCTCCCATGATGCAACATTTCCATCATGATGGACAGGGTCTCTTCCAGGATTACGATCTACTAATCCACAGGGTTCAAAGGGTGACTAATTGGTTGGTTGATTATGTAAAGCAATCAGTCTAATTGCTCACCTCCAGCACCATCAGTATGTTCATCCTACCAAAACAGTTCCAGAGACCTGAAGCTGTTCTGGTGGCATGTGGTGGCCCGATATCTTAAGGCACAATTTCACTGACATGTCCAGGAACACTTGTCAATTACCAAAAAAGTAGCTGAGTGTCTAACTGATTTACCCTAGAGGGTAATGAGAACACACACAATGGTTTGCTGTCTGTAGGGAATAAGGAGCAGGGCATTATTTCAGATCACTTATGGAAGCAAATGACTCTTTGTGACTACCAACTAAATGACGTCATTTGGTCTGAACTAACAACTTTGTACTGCACTTAAAAGATAAGTCCCAGAAGGCAGTGCCACCAGGAAGCCAATTAAATGCAATTTATACAAATATTAAACACATCAGAAGTAGCATTATGTATTATATTTTTGGAATGAAGCTCTATTAGTTACTGTGTAGCCCTGAAAAAAGTCAATGAAGAAAGCAAAATTAAACAAGCAGCACAAATTCACATTGACAAAAGCAGTAAATACAATTACTAAAATAACTTGACAAGAGCTAGAAGACTTAACGTTGTGGTTTTATGGTTGGGTAATGTGTGGTGGTGATACTCGGGTATTTGCTATAGTGCAGGACTTGTAAAAGCATTAGAATTGTAACAATCTAGCTAAAGTTATTTTAAGATGGATAAAGCTTTATGGTGACTTTGGGTCACTAGGTTCAGATTGTGCCACACCATATACATACACTAGACGACCAAATGTTTGTGGTCACCTGACTTTCACACACGTGTGGGGCTTTCATGATTTGTAGCCACTAAGGTGGAGGCACACAATTGCCTAGAATATCTTTGTGTGCTGCTACATGAAGATTTTCCTTCAGTGCAATTAAGGGGCCCCACACATGCTCCAGTATGACAATGTCCCTGTGCACATGAGGTCCATGAAGACATGGTTTGCCAAGGTTGGAGCAGAAGAACTCGAGTTGCCTGCACAGAGACCTGACCTCAGCCGCACTGAAAACCTGAACATGATGAATAGGAACGCAAACTTTTTACCCAACCTTACTGCTTAACGCTCTTATGGCTGAAGGAGCACAAATCCCTACAGCTACACTCCAAAATCTAATGGAAAGCCTTCCAGAAGAGTGGGGGTTATAATAACAGAAAAAAAGGGAACTGAATCTGGAATAGGATGTTCATGTGGGTGTGAGTTGTCAGATGTCCACATACTTTTGAACAATTAGTGCAGAACTTTGCCCCCCCCCATGGGTTACTTTACTGACTACGATAGACCATGATGTTTTCCTGATTATATTGTTGTTTTTCTGATTATTTTCCGATGCAGCCAGTCCCTCTTCAGGTGAGAGGAGGGGGTACACCCTGGGCCACTAATCTATCGCAGGGCTAACACAGAGACAATCATTCATTCACACTCACATTCACACCTATGGAGCACCTAGTTGGCCTAATTTGCATGTTTTTGGACTATGAGAAGGTAACTGGAGCACCAAGAGGAAACCCACACAAGCACTGAGAGAACATGCTAACACACAAACAACACTACACAGAAACAAGAACTCTACACAGGAAGGTTTCAGTCAGCCACAAGATTCGAACCCAGAACCAACTTGTTGTGAGAGAACAGCGTTAACGGTACACCACCATACCATACCATACCACTTTATTTATAAAGCACTTTAAAACAACAGCGCTGACCAAAGTGCTGTACAAGAGCCAGCATAAAATCTGTTTGGTAGGAATGGCTAAAAGAAAGAAAAACACCAGGGTGTTTTATAATAAAACTAGTAAAATTAAATTTATAATTATAAGAACAAAACAGAAATGACTTGAAAGCACACCAACACAATAAACGACCACTATCATGCCTCATCAAACACATAAAAAAGGTAAATGATCAAGTACACTAGATGACTATTAAAAGTCCTTTCAATATTTTGTATGAAGAATAGACATGTCGAAATTTGAAATCAGACGAAACAGAGAGGAATCAGGAACTTTTGTTTTTATGAACAAAACCATTATTCTTTTCTTGTCCATAAATACAATACATCTTCAACAAACACTTTCCCTTCCATGAACAAAAAGTATATAACAAAGATACAATGCACTGCTGAACCATATAAAAATGACCAAAAAAATAAAAAGGTATGCTATTACTTAAATATTTAAATAATAACTGTTGTGTTAATGGACATCCACTCAATTAGGGACTTACAAAGTCCACCCACATTACCCAGATTTATGGCACTTCTGCCCCTCATAAGAGCTCCTCCACGTGATATAATCAGTGACTATCAAGCTGGTGAACATACAGTTGGCCTGTGGGGAAGCAGTTTATTTATGAAAAAAAAAAAATTTAATAAAAATTATAAAATAAAATGAAATGACAGATGATTTCAATGCAATGTTTACCCTGTACTTGTTGCCATATAAATATTAGCTGTTCATTCATCTTCATCCCCAACTTCCATTTGCTCCAGGATGCCTTCTAAAACTTGGGCTTGCTTTCGCTTCTTAGGAGCATCTAGAAGAGAAACAACAGTGTGAACTTCAAATTATTTGCAATTTATTGCAAAGATCATAACTCTTCTAATGTCATCATCATCATCAAAAATTCAAGATATTACAAACAATTGCAGATCCAGGCAGCAGCAGCTTCAGGTAATTAATCAGATCAGCCTAAGTCTGGTGGAGAGGCTGTGCAGTCTCACCGTGGAAATGTTGAGCTGTTTTTCTCCGCAGATCTTCTACACTTTCTCCTGCATCGGCCCACTCCAGCACCAGCCTCCTACCGTACAGATGGGTGCTGTGACACAGAGCTGCGAACGCTCTCTAAAAGACAACCCACAATTTTACTACACGCTCATGCTTTCAGTCGGTCTGGAATCTTAATAAAAATGGAGTGACGGAATGTCTGGATAACAGCATGAGACAGCAGGACAGAAACTGATGCGCTCACCTTGGCATCCTGCTTTGTGAGAAAGTCTACGAAAGCAAAGCCACGGTGAGCTCCACCAACTCCTTTCTTTGGCAGGCGGACAGTCTTCAGCTCCCCAAATGTACTGGAGAAGAGAGACAGAAATGTATGTGCTGGTCAACAATTCTAATGAAAATGAGTCCTTTGCTAATTTAAACCGAGCCAACATTCTTTTAGAAAAACACATAATATACTGTGACCAAAGGTTCATATTTCCAAAAATATAACCGGAATACATTTACAATAAATTTTGTCTTCCCCAAAACATTATTTTGCAGATTCAGAAACGGCTCTCACCAGAAAAGCTCTCTAAGCTCCTTGACTGTAGCTTGGAATGGGACATTTCGCACTAAGATTTTAGACGTCGTCTGTTTTTTAGCTGTTTGTTTCTTCCTGCTTGTGCGTGTCACTCCTGATCTGAGACGAGAACGAGAGAAGAAAAGGACATATATTAACTGTTTAATGTGTCAAGGCATGTTCACGTAAGATCCTTTAGCAAATCTGAGCTGAAATGGACTGAGATACGATACTGGATCGCAGCTTGATTTCTCTTACTTTAATTCTCTTTCAGAAATTTTCAGCTCGAGTTGATGCCCATCGACAGTACAGTGCTGCCGGGAAAAACGAAACATTTTTAAGAAATGCACTGATCTCATGCAAAAACAGCAATACAGACCACTGATGTTGATGAAAAGTACTTACTTGTAGCTGACGGATAGCTTTCTGGGCTGCTTTCGGAGTTTTGTATTGTATAAAACCATAACCCATAGATGACAGTTTGCCTAAAAGACAGATTACATACTAATTAAAGATCCCGCACGCTGTTCAAAAAGGCTGCAAAATGGGCAGCAGTGTAAACACTCCGAGCAAATACGTCCTAGTTATTAAAAAAAAAAAAAACTCCCCAGAAGCATAAGAGCTAAACAAATATTGTTAAATCTTAGTATCACACTGAACACACACTCTGCTGGATAAGATTATTATAACCTTATGATGCCTTTGAGCCAAGGTTGTTAGCTCATTTAGGACATAAATACAGGTTATACTGGTAAAGAATGATGTTTAAATCAGACTTCAAGGTGATGTAATTCTGTTTATGGATTAGACTAAAAAAGAAAAACATCTGATGCATGACAAATCAATTTTGCATAAAGCCTAAATAAAGATTACAGGTGAATATGGACATACCTGATTTATCTCTTTTCTTGGATATAGAACATGTTTTTAATTCTCCACATTTGGAGAAGGTCTGTGAAACACACACACACACACACACACACACACACGAGTCATAAGAAAATAACTCTGATCCTTATACACTGGGATCCAAAGGCATCCTAATACAATAAATTTTAATCCTTATTTTGAGTTTCCAGTAAAAGTTCACATACTGGACCCCTTAACCACATCTGCTCCTCTCAGCCCCATAAACTCTGACCCCACCTCTTGTAGTGAATCCTCAGTGGTGCTGTAGTTCAGGTTCTTCACGAAGAGCGTTGAACCAGGCAGACTTTCCTCCTCTTCTTCATCTTCCTCCTCATCTTCTTCCTCCTTCTTGTTGGTGTTTGTTTGCTGTTCTGCCTCATTTTTATTCACAGCTTCAAGTTCAGCTGAGTAAGGGGGAAAAGAACAATGAGAAATGCAAACACTAAAGCGGGGACAACACAGCATGGATATCAGACTTCTTCTAAAAACATCAGTATAGACATCATGGTTTTCCTTTTCTTTTACCTGCTTTGGGCTGCTTAGGAGGTGTTGAAAAGACAGCCATTGGAGCCCACTCTAAATACAAGGGAACATGCTGGAACTAGGAAGAGAGAAAAAAAATAAACACGAGAGAAACAGAGTTAAAAGACAACGTAAAACATACTGACCAATAAAACAATTTTTTAACTTTGGGATTGGAAGAACATTTTCACAGTTCATAACTGCAGGGGGACACACTGCCTTTTTTGTGTGTTCGCACTGCAGGAACTGAGGATGGTCAGAGTTCTTAGAATGCAGTTTTGAGGGACTTTTTTAGACCCCTACTCCAGGGTAGGTACTCTCACAGCACAAGAGGAACCAAGAGCGACACAACTGTACAGTGTTTGGCTGAACACATGAGCCAAGGCCATGTTTAACAATCTGTGTAAAATGTTATCTCTGTAAACAACAGCTCTTAAAGGTTATGGTTTAAAAAATGTTATAAAAAAAAAAAAAACCACCTCACGCAAAAGCAACAATCGGTATACCAACCGTCGGCTGTCTTATGACGCGTCACTTCTGGTTACCGCTCCTACTGGTGGTGCGAATTCAAACAGAAAAAGCCCCTGAAGGTTTGTAGTTTTAGGGTGAGCTCCCCGGTAGGTTGTTCCTTTCAGTGAGCCCCTATAAGCGTTCGGTCAGAAAGCACCTATATGTTATGTACCTTAGTATAGGCGAGTCTGATGAAGGCACGTTTGGCTTCAGTGGGCTCCAGAAATTCAACAATAGCAGTGAGGCCAGATGGGGGCAGTAGAACCCTCCCCAAAGAGCCATGAGGGGAGAAGAGAGATTCTAGTTCTTTCACTTGTACTCCAGACGGCAAGTTCTTCACCAAGATCACAGAGTTACTCCTCTGGCCTGAGGCCTGGATGTAGTCATATATAAAACAACGGGGGGGTGCAATAAGGTTACAGGCCATACAAATGTGAGCAAGAACACCACATACCAGGTATACATGATTAATCTTTTAAATGTTGGAATGTAAATTGTGTACAATACTTTAAAATTCACAACTTTGTACCTGACTGAAAGAGTCCAGAGACACACCATTGTCCAGCAGGAACTGTCTGGTTTCCTGAACGATCTGGGTCTCACCGAGTGCCATTCTCACAGCCAGACTGCCCTGTGACTCCTATACACTCTCTCACACACACACACACACACACACACACACACACACACACACACACACACACACACAGCTCATTTTACTAAACCAAGTTACCTAATACATTTTTAATTGATTAGCATGTATGTTATTACTGTTATAACTCACATGATCAAGGACTTGGCTTTTGGTCGTGTTGTATTTCTCAGCAATGGCATCAGCCACCGCGCTCGTACCCAGGAACAGCGCGTTCCAATTATGGGAGCTGTATGAGACAAAGAATGCATCACAAATGTAACAGCAGTAACCATAATATTATTACTGCACACATAATCTCCAACACAGAAGAGCAATATTTTACAATTAAGCCCACTACCATTTATGGAAACTGACAGTGCAAATGCGCAATTAGTCAAAGAAAATGTGCTTTTTCACACAGTGGCTGACCTGCCACTGGCTGCCTTATCCTTGGCATCCTTCTGCCTCTTATATGAAGAACTGCCTGGAGCATTGGGACCCTGCTCTGGCTTCTCCTTCTTTATCCTGGAGGGTATGACGTGCAATATCCGACCCTGTGGGACAAACGGCACGTAAGCAAACAAAAAAAAAATAATAATAATACAAGAAAACTACTACAATAAAAATACAAGCATGTGAATGTGTACCTGGAATATATGGCCATCCAGCTGGGCTAAAGCACTCACAGCATTTTCTGGGATCATGTAGGTAACAAAGGCAAAGCCCTTGGGTTTCTTAGTCAGAGAGTCGATGGGAAAATGGAGCTCAGAGAGGTGACCTGCAGAGAAAACACATCATCATCATCGCCATACAGTGCTGTTTTTAACTTAAGCTCTACTTTCTGTATGTGGACTACATGAATCTGTACGAATTTCCACAGACAAGAATTGTGACAAGAATAGACAAACTGGCAATTCACTTATGAAGAAAAGTCTATGGGCAGCTGTTGGGGCTGTTCAATTTTTGATTAACACTTAACAATTCTTCATCGCAATATTTATTTGAATTTATTTTAATTATGCTCCAATTCCATCCTTTCACATAAAGGATTACTTTTTTCAGATGAGACTTCACAGTTGTGATGGAAACAAAGAAGTGACTCAGATTTTTCCAGACGACACACATATACTGTACCACTTTTTGGGAAACAGGATCAGAATCAGAATCAGAATAAGGAATCAGAATAAGATTTTACTCTGTTGTTAAAGTGTTCAATAATTACACACAACTACACAGTTACAGCGATTAATTAAAACTAGGGGTGGGACTCGATAAAAAAAAATTAATCTAATTAATTAGAGGCTTTGTAATTAATTAATCTTGATTAATCGCATTTAATCACACAAGAAAATCTGCCCCAAAGCGCAAATGTTTTTTAATTTAAAAGGGTTTTAGTGGGCGACAGAATCAAATAACAGACATGGACATGAAT
>JAQMCW010000035.1:15541142-15562371 GCA_030068335.1 Chrysichthys cranchii | reverse complement strand
GTTCCAGGCGAGTTCATTTTAATGGTCAAACAGTTTTTGGCCCTTGAGCCCAGTCTTCCTTGTTGAAGTTTCCAGACCAAAATACTGTGGGGACAGGGGCTAAGCGACTGCTAAATTGCATATGTCAGGAATGTACACAGTAGATATATTGGTATTTCTCATTTGCAAGCCCTTCTTTATTTGAATATGAATCATAACCCCAAATTAGCTTGCTTAATCCTCCTGCCATGTTTGTTTCTCGGGAAGTTCTCTGGGTCAATTTAGACCCGGGGCATGTTTAATTATCCAAAAGTGAAAGAAACCAAAAGATCCCAATAAACAGTGTTAATATTTCATTAGTAACTCCATTACTAACTATTAATAACCATGTGTGTGTGTGTGTGTGTGTGTGTGTGTGTGTGTGTGTGTGTGTGTGTGTGTGTGTGTGATTCACTCACAGTTGCAAAGAAACAAACAGTATTTGACACTTCTGCCCCCTTTTAGCCTTCACTTTGACTGCTGGGATCTGAACAGTATCTATGTATAAACATGCAGGGAGGGTACGATTTTCATTTTATATTTTGATTACACTTATTAAGCCAAACAAAAAAGTATTAATGCATTAATTCCTGAATCTTTGGTTCTAAACCGAACCGTTTGAGGGGCTTGTTTAACTGTATTAGTCCATAGCCATGTGTCTTTAAAAAAGAAGTGATATGAAGTGAGAGAAATTATTTTGTATTTTCACTGAAATTAGGTTATTGTTGTAAAAAAAAAAAAAACTATAACATTTAATCCCTCCCCTTACCCTATGCCAACCATTTATTACTTTTCATTTGAGTTCTTATGCATATGCAATGACTAGGTTGTAATAAATTTCTACATTTTACCAGCCACTGACTGTTTAATATTATTCCACTATATCACTGACATTTACGTTTCTATAGAGTTTTATTTGAGACAAACATTGCTAGGCTAATATGTCGTCTCATGGACAATCAGGGAAAAAAGGTACATAGGCTTCATGGATTAAATATCAGCATTTATTTATTACAGAATATTTAATAAACATTTTTTTACACAACAACAGCTCCATAAGCAGACAATAAATAAAAAAACAGACAATAAATATTAAATAATAAAAAAAAAGAGCTGAAATAATATATGTAAACATATCGTGTCTCATTATGGTATAGAATATGCCCTTCAGTTTATTTTTTAGACATACTCAATGGTTTAAACACCTCCTATCTAGACTCTAACCTTTGCGCTAAAAATGTTTTACCTAAAATAAACCTCAAGCCCTCAACATGTTCAGTGACTTATTGGAATTGCAGAATGCATAGCTTTCTTAGTTTATGACCCAGCCTTGACAGATGTTCTGTAGTGCCATACGCTCTATGTGCAATTGAACATCAAACTAAACTGTCAATTTGGCCACCATATGAAATGAGGGCACACAAAATTGTGTACAGTTACAAAATGCACAACAGTGAAACAATAACAGTAAAAATATCAGTCAATTTTCAGTCATTGGTCCATTTATTCACAAAGGGAGTCCTTTTCAGAAGAGAGGAGCAGTCTGTGTATTTGTCAACCAGCCCAGTGCAAGTTGAGTTTAAGATCCTGAAGCCAGTTTGGCTGTATTCATTAAGAGATTAGTAGAATGCAGCTTTGGTGATGAGAATCTTAGCATCACACTGCAAAGACATCCACGGGACCTGCAGTGGGCTCCTGAAGACCCAGAATGCTGTAGGCCATTCGTTTCTGATGACCTGGCAACCGCACCCCAATCTTCTTGATATCCCTATAGAAGCAAACAAGAGATAAAAAAAAGCATGAGACTGGTACAAAATAAAGCTAAAAGATTGTTTTGTTATATAGTTAATTGTTTTGTTGAAGGTGTGTGTGTGTGTGTGTGTGTGTGTGTGTGTGTGTGTGTGTGTGTGTGTGTGTGTAGGGCTGTCTGTGCGTTTGTTTACTTACTCCATCTTTAAGTGCAACACCTGCTCCATGGTGGTAATTCCAGCATGGGCAAAGGCTTCTTTATACTGGCCCATCTTCACAGAGTCTAACCATTCATTCACAGACCTGAAGGGGCTGCCATCATTTCCACTAGTGCTAGGCAGGCGAATAGACACTCTGCGAGAATAAAAAGGTAATTAGTTTGATTAAACCCATCACTTCCAAAGAAACACACCTCACACAGGCTATTTCTAGCCGATAACCATGCTAACTGCCTTTTTTTTTTTTTTAAATCCAACCATGTATAAACATTTTTCTTTCTCCTATAGTACATGAACAATGGCTCCTACCGAAGGTCTATGTTGGCAATTGCTGTAAGGGACTCAGGACTGTGCAGAAGTTTGTCCAGCATGTTGACGATATCGAGAAAGCATGGGCGTTTGGAGCGGTCCTGCATCCAGCACTGTAGCATTAACTGGTAAATAGCAGATGGACAGTCCATTGGTGCCGGCAGCCTGAACCCTTCGTGTATGGCCTTCATAACCTGAGATGTAAAAAGGAAAACAGGTCATCATCTTGTTCTTTAAACACACACCCAATGAGTAACAGCTCTTGATTAAACAACCTTAAGTACACATTGATGTCTATACACAACTTGTATATTCATAGAATAATCCTGTGGTACATGTTAGGCTTTGTGTCTATTTCAATTCAATTTTTTTTTTATTTGTATAGCGCTTTTAAAAACAGAACATTGTCGCAAAGCAGCTTTACGATACATAATGTCCAATTAAAGACTTATCAATCAATAAACATATCCATAAGTGCATATATATATATATATCCCTATCCCTGACGAGCGACGGGGGCAAGGAAAAACTCCCTCAGGCAACAAGAGGAAGAAACCTTGAGAGGAACCAGGCTCAAAAGGGAACCCATCCTCATTTGGGTAACAGTTAGTGCCATTATAACAAGCCACATCTACATTCATGTGTTATGTGGTCAGTTTAGTTGTAGAACAGCAGTTCACTGTGGTTTAAGAATAGTCTATTTATATATAATGATGTGCCCTGTGAAATTAGTTAACATTCAGAGTAAAACAGATGTACCTCATGGTTGCTCATGTCCCAGTAGGGTCTCTCTCCAAAAGCCATCACCTCCCACATGACAATACCAAAACTCCACACATCACTGGCGGAGGTGAACTTCCTGTACGCTATGGCCTCTGGTGCTGTCCAACGAATGGGAATCTTTCCTCCCTGAAAAACCAAATGAAAACAAATTATGTAACTATAGTGTGCCAAGGAGCCACTATTGTAATGTAATTGTAATCTTCAAGGTACAACATTAAACATCACTATTAAAATAGCTTACAGTGGTGGTATAGGTGCCTTCGGGATAGTCTTCCAGCACACGTGACAGGCCAAAGTCTGATACTTTGCACTCCAGGTTGCCGTTTACCAGGATGTTGCGTGCAGCAAGATCTCTGTGCACGTAGTTCATATCTGACAGATACTTCATCCCTGCTGCAATGCCACTGAGCATGCCCACCAACTGGTATGAGGACAATTCCTCATCATGGTCCTATATGTTAAGAAAGGGAGATATTTATTCATATGATAGAAGCAAATGACCAGAAATATCACAATACGATAAATCCAAATAAGGGTGTTCAACGTACCCGCAGATACTGATCCAGAGCTCCATTTTCCATGTACTCTGTGATGATCATAGGATGTTTGACTGAGAGGAAAGCAACAGAAATATCCAATTAGAATATGACAACACAGTCATCGGTCACTGCCATATGACGTACTTTCCATGTTAAATGATTCGGGTGAGTGGGTGCATTGTGAGCTGTGGTGATAGAGTTGACACGTACATTTGGTGACAACCCCCTCCAGGCGGATGATGTTCTGATGGGAGAATTGGCCCATGATGCTGGCCTCACTCAGGAATTCCTGCCTCTGCTTTTCTGTGTAGCCAGGTTTCAGTGTCTTTATTGCAACGGCCACCTCTTTACGGCCCGGCAGCTTCAGGACACCGCGGTACACTTCACCAAACTCTCCTACAGGACAAAAAAAGAGGCAAAGATTTTGAATCTTGTGAATTGTGTTTATATATAACATTAATATGAACAGAAACAGTATTGGAAATGATCGTAATAATAATGGGATCAATTGGTAGATTACCTGCTCCAATGACTTTCTGCTTAGTAATGTGATTGGGGTGAATTTCACTGGCAAACTTAAGGATAGCCATGCAGGGGTCCTCATAGGTGTGTGGGTCCACATAGGATTTCAGAGGCTGATGTTTTTCTGTGGAAGAGAGCTTGTTTACAGATCATGTGGTACACTATATATCTCTGTATGGAACAAAGTGCTTAAGATATGTTGGACATAAGATATGACTTATATCATACACACACACACACACACACACACACACACACACACGCACAAATGAAGTGGGCTGTGTCATACCGGGACAGGAGAAGTAGTCACCCCCTGTTCTCTGCCGGATACGTGAATTTAGCCTCCTGATAAGAGAAAGGGCAAAGTCAAATATATATTATTAATTTATAAATTATTTTATATATATAAATATTATATCTGCACATCAGTACTTTCAAACTTAATGAGACAAGCTTCATATTTTCATATACAGCTTTACTGTAAACAGATCACAGGGTGGAGAGGACGAGGCTAGCTTTGAGGAGGAAATATGATAAGAACATTGTGAGGAGGAGGAAAAAGGAAGAAAGCATGAAGCCTTCTCTAACCTTTTGTGTAAGAGTAAAATAACCACCACGATAAGCAACATGGCTCCGCCTCCAGCAATGGCTCCCATGACAATCATGGAACTGCCCTGTGTGTGTGACTCAGCTGTTGGACAGATACAAGGCATCTGGTTACACTCAATTCTCTGCTTCTGTATTATTTTAGGACAAGAATATCCCCAAGCACGCACACACCCACACACATTCACACACTTACCCATGGGCAGGGTCTCAAATTCGTGCTCTGCACTCTGGCTGCTAGGATGGCCCTCTGGTGTTAAAGTCTGAACACGGAACACATACTTAGTGCCAGGTAAGAGGCCGCTAATCTGGACCAAGTTCTTGTCCAGCCTCAGAACGTTGTACGTGGTGACGTCCTGCTCTCCCTTTTCGTCCTATTCAAAAGACACATCGTGAACCCATATGAAACAAGAGGCAAACAGACTTTGCTGTCAAACACCGTGATTTTCCTGCATACCTTCATGCGGTACATAAGCTCGTAGTGATGAGAATGATGAGAAGTCAGGTGTTGGTTCACAGCCCAGGACAGAGAAAGACTACTTGGGGTGCGATCCACTAATTGGAGGAATGTTACCTTAGGAAGCTCTGTTATGAGAAAGGCATAAATCAGTTTGAAATCACTTCACTTGCTAACATCTTACTGTTTCATTTTATTGAATGTACAAAGACCTGCTTTTACTTAAAATGCTATGAGCTGAAGTGTATACCTGTGAAGTTTAGCATAGTTGTGATGCTAGCACTTGATTTTTGAGGGCTCAAATGGGACACTCCATTCAAGGCTTCCACTTTGAATGTGTAGTTGATATGAGGCTCCAGCTCACTGACTGTGACCTCTGGCTCGTGTAGAGATGTATGTGTAGGCTCGAAGCGCACCTTCCCGCCGCACGGTCCACACATGGCGCCATTACAGCGCTCACACGCCACATTGTATACAACGTCTGTCCTGCCACCTGTATTAGACGGAGGTCTCCAGGTTAGCTGTACACTCCCTGCTGTTTGGCGAGGAGTGAACTTAAGGTCTTCTGGTGCAGTAGGTGGACCTGAGGGAGTGAGAGATTGTGAGAAAGAAGGACTAAAAGATATCTGTACATCACAAATGTTATGAACAAACCGTGAGTCAAATAAAGAGTGGGAAGTGTTAACAAAAGCTCTGCAGCCAGAAACACTCACTAGAACATGGAGCAGAGCTGGGGTCTGTGGCTGCTCGGTAAAACCCTTCCAAGCAGGGACACTGGAGCGCACCAGGAGCTGAGTGCCGGGTGTTCGCTGGACATACTTCACACGGCTGGCTGGAATCTGAGCTCTTGTAGTAGCCTCCATCGCATGCTAAAAAAAATGATAGGAAAAGTGAGGTTTGACACGTTTTGACACGTATTATCTCATAAGGCTTTTCCATACTACATATGTGCATGGCAGCATGCCTTTTTCCATTTGTATTATTGAAGCTCTCTCTACCTTTGTCACATGGTATGCAACAGTGGAATGAGGTCATGAAGTTGAGAATCCGTCAGACTCAACAACTATTTAAGTGATAGAGCTGCAGGAGGCAGTTGTTATCCCCTCTTTCCATCTGAGAGGAACAATAGGAGGGGCAAAAGGATTCACACCAACTAAGCTACAGGCAGGATGAATCCATCAACGACGACACAAATCCTCACAGCATATACTTATCAGGACAACAGACCTGCGGTGTTTCTAGCTTCTAACAAAAGCGAAGCAGCTACAGGCATGTGAAAAAAAAACATTCAGGCGAGTTTAAGCGCCGAATAAAAGAATGCCCTCAGAAAGGGTTTGAGCTCTGCAGGTGAGCTATAGAGCACTGTGTGGATGTCGGTTGGACAAAACAGGATGCGGGAATTGTGAGTTTGTATAGGCTTCATCCTCTCCTCCTTTCCTTCCTGTGTCAGGGATGAGAGAATGCTAGCCCAGAGTACAGGATTCCAGAAATGAAGGAACGCAGCAACACTAACAATCACTAGCAAGGAGGATGTATGGGTCATTCTGAAGCACATGAACAGTACAAAGAGGTAGTTGGTGGTGATATACAGTATGCAGACATTTAATGACCATGAGAAACTCATAAGCTTGCAAAAAAAAAAAGTTTCTGTAGAAGGGGGGGCTTCTTGTGAATGAGTGTGTGACCTCCCAGGGGGTCAGTCTTTCAGTCTCTGCTTTAAGCAAAAGAGTTTGAGTTTGACGAGCAGTAGGTGGTACGTGCGTGCGTGTGTGTGAATGGGGACTCGCTCTTAGGGATTGCTGACAGCAGTTCTCTCAAGGGGATTTTCTGTGGGGGTTTGTGTATTTGCTGTGTGTTTGCGTTTAAGAGAGTATGAATAGGAAGGGGGGGTGGAAGAGATGTTCGCATAAGAAAAGCAGCCTCCCTTTTCCATGCTGTTTGAAGTCGGGAGTGAGCGGAAAACTCCCACTCCATTCTTCAACCCTAACGTCCGTATCTGCTCTGCTCGGAGCTTCGAGTTTAAAATGAACGCTGTCTAACAGACCAGTGCGCCAATTAAACTGATTTAATACTGCTTCTCCAGCATACCGGGGCAAGGAATTTGTTTCCAAATAATAAATTCTTGGAAGTTAGAAAGTAAAACAAGTCCACATGCAGGATTGCAAACATGTCGATGGCTTGCACGTAATGCTTTTTGTGTCACAGCCAGAAATACAGCAAATACAGCATTAACGCATTTGTTTTGAGCCCACTGTGGGTGACTACAGCTATGATGAACATCAGTGACACTGTGTAGGAAGAGTGTAAAAAAAATGACCATGTGTTGTAACACAAAATTTATTTCTTGTTGTTGTTGTTGTCTCCTAGCAGTTTGATTCATGCGACGGAAGACTGACAAACAAGATAAGGCTGAGCAATACTACAGATTTGGCCTTCTGAAGTCATTTCATCGCAATGCACCCCACAAAGGGACTAGTCAGCGTCATGTGGGTGGAAGACACAACAGTTAAAATAATACAATGCCCTGTGAAGTGTAAAGTACTCTGGAAATGTCAATTTTCCGACAAATTGCTGGTCTTGAAAGACAAGGGAATGTTCTATGTTTCTAACCTACTAACATTATCTTAACATAATGTATATAATTACAACAAATTGGAACCACACCTATTACTAATGATTACATCCAGCTCTCCTAATCTCTTGATGTCATTGTTTATGGCGCCTTATCAGTGTTATAAACCGGCCATTATAATGAAGCAGGGAGGGAACCGGACGTTCCATCACAAATCAATGAAATGCTATCTTCCCTATAAAATCACATGGCCTAAATACACCCTGATCTCTGGGAAAGAGAAACATTAAACAGCCACGTGACCTCCTGAATTCCCCTACTCAGTATCGCTGTAAAACTACTAATCAGTCACCACCCCCCACTCCAGCCTGGCATCCAATCACAGGAGGGCCTGATGAAGACTGGCAGGTGGCGATAAGCCTGGAAGAACAGAAGTCGCACACAAAGAGCCGCTCATAAAACTCCAATGAGAACAGAGTTACCACTAACATTATTGTCTGCATAGTTGTTTAGGCATAAGCTCCTTCTCTTTCACTGCAAGCCTGGAGGCCTTCTGCTCAAGCATAGTTCAGCTGACCCAATTAACTTTAATGATCACAGCCTATTAACAAGCCAAATGCTGCACACCATAAAGTGTTAAGTGAGTAACAAAAAAAAAAAATGACAATAGGTGATGAGTAGAAAGCATTCAGTTTAACAATGAGTAACACAGAAGTGCTTGGGTGGGTGGGGTGGGGGTGAGGGTAGGGGGGGTAGGAAAAAAAAAAAAGGAAAAAAGTCTGGGCTTGTACTTTCGTTCCTGACTTGTGCCATCATAATGATAACAAGACGCCCCTCTCATAATCACAATCCTCCCTCAGGCCTCCTCGTTCCGCCATCCACGGAAAGCGAGCAAAAACATTTGGAGCGTCTCCTGGAAACAACGGAATGTCAGAAAGTTCAGGAATCCACCCTTTTCCACAGACCTGCATACCAGTAAAACCTCCCAATCCCTGATGAAGCCAGTGTCCGTTTCAGGTGCAGCCTGATGGATCCTGTTATAGCAGCAGAAGTCAGGGTCTCCAGAACACTCCATCCTGAGTTTTGCCCTTCCGGATTATTTCAATACACAGTTGCGCATTAGGAGAATCACTTCACTTTATGTGTAAGCCAGGCGGGCGAGGGATTTGTAAAAAAGGGTTTTATTGTTTGCAAGTGAGGAAAAAGACCGTAACGTCTTGTTTTTAAAAAGATACATTACAATTAAAACATGTAAAATGAGGTTTCGCTTTTAATGAGCAGGCTAACGCTTTAGGAAGTTGGCTTAACAATCCCTCCTTTATCTTTGATAGGATTTACAGTTACAGTTAGCCAACATGAGAAAGGCTCCATTTCAACACTGCTGACTAAACCTATATTTCCCACCACTACAAAAGCCATCCAGAGAGCTGAAGCCCTCAATTTCATGATAACTGAGTCAGTGTAGCAAGGGTGTGCCAAGCCTTCCCTGTAATCTGTGGTAAAGTGTAGTCATAGAAACACACACACAGAAACAAGGTAGTATTCAGGTAATGCTAGGCCTGTCCACTGAGTCATATCAGCTGCCGGATGACATGAGAATTCACACCAGAGCAACGCCTGGAAAAGAAAATCCCCCCAAATTCCTAAATCCTTCTATCATGTAAGCCTAAAATGGAATAAACCAGTTTACTCAAATTAGGGGATTCAGCTTTAACTTTGCCCTCTTTTATATATTTTTTTCCTTTTCATTTTCCTATATCATGATTAAGGGGAAAAAATCAGTGCTTTTTCTCTTATGTTGGGACTCTGTAAAGTCAGTTCTGACATTTTTGTCTTTCTATATAGATACATTCACATTCACATTCTCACTCACTCACTCACTCACTCACTCACTCACTCACTCACTCACTCACTCACTCACTCACTCACTCACTCACACACACACACACACACACACACACACACACACACACACACACACACTTTCCCACTGGTAACCTGGTATCTTGAAGCTTCCTTCCTAAAGCAATAAACTCACACAGATCTGAAATAAAATGCGAACAGGTGAAAGGGTGTGGACGAGACTGACATTCCTTTACACTGAAGTCATGTTCTCTGTCTCCAGAGTGCTCACAGGCAACTTGTTCGACAGCTCTTTGGGAACAGCATGACACACTAAGGCATCTTAGCTCACACACTTATTCAGAAACACACACTGGCAGCCCACCCACAAAGCCCTGCAGTTGTTCCTCAACCATGAAACCACTGACTGCCTTACAAGGTTTTTTTAATTAGAACTCAACCTTGATTTACGGGGATTCAGTGGTTCAGGATAAAACAGTCAGCCATATTCTAACAGCCGTGCTTTTTACAACAAAAATAAAAGAGGAAAAGGGTGGTATTTCACTCGCTTTAATACATTACCACACACACTGCACTATAACTCGCTTACCTTGGCAAGTCTGTCCCACAGCCTGATAACCGGCCCTGCAGTAGCACTGGCCGACAGGAACGACCCACTCTCCTTCAGCAGTGCAGTACATGCGAGGAGGTGCCTGGCCGATGGTCACTGCGTTCTTCACACATGATCCCTCCACCTCAGTTAGAGCTGGTGCAGTCACACGCTCGGGAAAAGTAGCCAGGTTGCGCTGGATGGAAGAACAGGTGGTGTAGAACACCCTCACACCCAGTATAGCCACACAGGCACCTACGTCTTGAAAGGCCAGGTAGAGGCCTCGCTTAGAGAGTGGCCCGATGCTCCGCGTCTCCACATTCACCCTCAGTGACGCTCGTCCTCCACCCTTGTTTGCCGTCACTTCATCTGGGGCCACTGTGGCGATCTTACGGAACTGACCTTTCCGGAAATTTGTGCCCACATCCATGTCCGTTTCGGACAGGTAAAGGCCAAAGGTCTCACGACAAGAGGGGGACGTGCCATCAAAGGTGTTGCAGTCACGGACAACAAAACGCAGCTCAACAGAGACACGTGAAGCTTCAAGAGGACGTTGGATGAAAGTGGTACGAAGCCAGTTGTCCTGTTCAGTATCCGTGGCCACATTGCACACGCTGTAGGTATAAAGGAGGGAGCCATTCACCACGGTCTGGACAATTTCCCACTGAGTGACAAAGAGAACGCACAAGGAAGAGAGAAAGATATTTAGTTAATACACAGTATACTAATACAATTATATATGTACATTATGATGCTTTTACATTCTCCAGGTTAAGTAAAGACAGAATAGAGCAAATTATAATGCCATATTTTTTATATATTTCATAATTTGTAGTATTGCAATTGTTCTTCTGTTTTGTCCTTTCTCACGGTGTTGCATACTGCACTTTGTAACTGACATGTGGGTGTGGAAATTGCATGTCCAGGCATATCTTTCCATAGACATATAAAAGCGTATCAAAGACAGGAAAGACAGACTGTCTTTAATGAAATGACGTGTCTGTTTAAGGCTCTTTCTATTGTTATAAACCTTCCACTTCCCTCAGCTCCCCCAAAAGCACACGAACAGCAGATCGGGCCAGGCATGCAAACCTCAAAGGCCTTGTGTGGACACAGAGGCTCAAGAGCTCAGAGATCCCAGGCAAGGCCTCCAACATCAGAACAAGTAAATGACAGGACTAGTCTCCACAGGAGTAATTAACCCCCCCCACACCCACCATGAGAGTGTAAATGCCTTGAACTTGCCCTCAATATATACAGCCATCTCCTTGGTGCAATAGATTTAAGAGAACAAATTTGGTGTGTAAATCTCTCATGAGGCCCTGGAGCCAGAGAAAGAATCTGCAGACGATTCTTTTAATCCCTATAGCTCACGGAAGTAAAGCAGCCGGCCGCAGCCCCTGACCATGTCTCCATTTCCTCAGGTTCCTCAGAAAGGAAACTGCATGACTAAAGATAGAGGACTGCACACTCCCTCTAACCTCACGCTTCGGTCTCTGTCTATTCCTACTGTATAACTCTCAATGGCTCTATTAAGCCATAAAAGTGTTCACATGATTAAAGTAAGACATGTCAATGATCATCTTAAGATCCAGAGCATTAAAGTAATATGGAAAATTTCAGATAAGACCATCAGAAAAGACTATAAGGAAAAACACCCGATGAGTTATCACATGTATTTTATTAAAAAAAAAAAAAAGACAAAAAACCCCCCAAATCGTAAACCACATTCGACATGAACAAGTGGCAAGCTGGGTCTCTGACTCATACGACGGCTTGAAAATGTGAAGTTTTTCGATAAGCCCAGGCCTACCACTCACCCCTTCTTCATTCGGTGAAGTCAACCAGCCCAGCTCTCCTCCAGACGCCTTCATATCAAGCAGAATGTCTACAAGGAAATATGTAATTCTATGTGTTAGAAAGATTATTAAACATTTTAAAATGTGAAAAGACATACATGACAAGGGTATTGACTTTGATCTGTTTCATATATATATATATATGATCATGGCTGTACTTTCAAACACATCTTAAATGACAACAACAAAAAAAAGTACAGGCCATGGAATTAACCTATAATGAAACATATATAAACATAAATATGATGAAGCGGTAAATATAATGAAGTAGTAAATACACCTGATTGACAGGCTGGCACTCAACAAGTGAACATGCTCATTTAAACTTGTCAAACCACCCAGTTAAAACACCACATTTCACATGTGCCATTAAAACCTATCCCCACTACAGTGTTAAATATTAAAAGAGAGAAAAATAACTGGTTAGGTAGACTACACATGTTATAAAGGTATTGTTTTACAAATAAATTTACACATGAATGATTTTAAAGCTATTTATATTAATAATGAACAGGAAGACCTTTTCAAAGGAAGTATAGATTACTCACGTTCCTTGGCTCGGATTAGAATAAATATGCTGCTCATAAATAAATACGGAAAAAAAGACAGAATGCGGTAATCCATTTTTTTTTTTTTAGATCCTTTAGTGTTTAGTCGTTCTTTCGTTTTGTCTTTGTTAATCTGAACATTTGCTGTAGTCACCGGGCGGTGTGACCGACACGCGCGCACAACTTTTCCACACTGCGACCGCGAGTCTCATTCATGAGGCTGTGAATGACAGTAACTCCGCCCACTGGAATGTCGCCCCGGGCCCAATAAGGAGTGGGCGGAGTCGCTGTGGTGCGCGTGGGTGAGAAGCGCTAGAGTTAGGGACGAGAATTCCGGAGTCGTATCACTTGGCTCAGCTCTCCAATAAGAGTCGACTCTTTCGGCTCCCAACGTAAACCGGAAACTTTCGGCCGGTAATTCTTCTTCTTGGTCTAACCACGGCTTCGTTTACATTTTCCCCCGTAATAACCGATGGCCTCCCACACAGTAGCCTACGTTAGTCAACGTAGCGGATCCTCACTGTGATTCGGCTCTCATGTTCACCAGAAATACTCGGTTCAAAGAGCCGGTTCGTTCGCGGAAAACACATCATGAGCTCGAGCTTCCTGCTTGGATTCCAGTATTTGACTTTGCTCATTTCTGAGACATTATGTAAACAGAATGTGTAGCTTAGTTTGAACAAAAATAAAATAAAATAAATAAGTCTCTTCCACCTCAGTCTGAGTTAAAAAAGATGATTTTATTACTGTAATAAACTTTAGCCTAAACTTTGGTCCTAATGTAGTGGTACCTTACTTTTAATACTACCATAATACAGAGTGACCTCAGATATGGTCTATGACCAAAAGTACGTGGACTCCTGACCATCACACCCATATGTGGTTCTTTATCAAACTGCTGCCACAACGCTGGAGTCACACAGTTCTATAGGGTGTCTTTGTCTGCTGTAGATGTTCAGTTACAAGTCCCTTTACTGGAACTTGTTCTAGCATGACAGGATCCCTGTGCACAAAGCAAGGTTTGTGATGACGAAGTCGAGTGGCCTGCACAGAGCACTGACTTTAACCTCACAGAACACCTCTGGGCTGAACGGGAATGCTGATGGTACCCCAGGCTTCCTCAGTACCTGACCTCATTAATGATTTTGTTACAGAATGGACAAATCCCCAGAGTCACGCTCTGAAATTTTCCCAGAAGTGTGGAGGTTATTATATCAGCAAAGGGGGATTAACTCTGGAATGGGATGGCTGTGAGGGTCATGTGTCTACAAACATTTGGGCATGCAGTATACACTGGCACAGGTTTTAAATTTCAAACTTGTCTAAGCTTTATTGCCATTAATAAAACAATACCCTAACCCATGATACATTTCTGAAATCCTCAAGTCGTTGACTATCTTCATGTGAAGTGAAAATGTTGGATTTTTCTGGTTCCTATAATAAAGACACATGGTTTACCCTTTCGTTAATATTGACTAAGCACAATTTTTAAGTGATCACTTGCGACAGTAGGTTTGGTCATTTAGGACACCTCTTCAGGTATATATATACTTTTGTTCTCAATGGCATATTTAAGACAGGATTTATTAATTACATAAAATAAATAAATGAAATCAAATTTAAATAAAAGGACTTTATTCGAAAAAAAATCTTTTTCAGATCCATCACCCACTGCTAGTACTGTATGCGGGCTAATTAAAAATGACTGCATATTTAGATGTTGGCCACATTCTGCAATCTCTAAAATTATATGAAGACAGAACACAAAATAAAAATCTCTGCATACTTATCAGTAGGCCTAAGTAATGGTCTATAATTTCCAGTTCACTTTATTCTCCTGTTTATTAAGATGCTTCATAAAAACACACTTTAATGCACACATAATTTTCTAATGTCTCATTTAACCATGAGTTTAAAGGGTTTCTTGTAGGGTAACCATCATGGAAATGGTTCAATTATAAACATATGTATATGAATCGAACGGAATTTTTTTGGTTCATTTTATGCATAATAAAATATGTGGAATGTATTGGTCATGACCATTTCATAAGCTTATGTTAAAAAACACAATAAGACAAAGCAAAAAATAAATAAATAAACGTTTAAAAAAAAAAAAAACCCTAGGCAAGGAGATGCCATTTTCTGTAGTCTATTATTTTTGGGGTCAACATCTTGATTCTGGCCTCACCCACTTATGTGATGTCACATGAATTAAGTAATCTTATTTACATCAAGTATTTCCACTGTAAGGCCTTATTAACATAAGTTTTGACTTTTACATATCAGACCAGAAAATCAGTGCTTCCTAGTTAAACTGTCCCTGAATTCACATGCACATTGTTGCACTAGGCTACAGTTCTATTAACATACATCTTATTTAGGTAGCAGAAAATGTGGTTTCTGTCATTTCTCTCTGTTTTCTAATCTTCAAAACCAAACTTGAAATCTTGTATGATTCTGAAACTTTTTTTTTCTGCATTCTGTCTAGTTCTGCACAACAATTGAATTTATATATTAAGAGGAGAGAGTATATGGTACGTCGTATACGGTTGTCTTAACTAAACATGTAGAAAGGGTGGCCTCCCTTCAGTGTTCCCATGATAATAGAGGAAGGGGTCGAGTGGGAGTGCCATCATGAATGAATCACCACTAATAACTTCAAAAGCTATGAATATGTAGACACAGAAATACGTCACACAATGGCGTCGCTGGGCAACACAGAGGAATTCTGCAGTCGGGTCTTTTTTTGTGCAGCAGTCTGTCAAGAGTCCCGTGACCTGAACGTCAAAAAGAGCTGACTTCTTCTCAAGAGCTTAGGAAGCTGCCTGCATTGTGCTAGTGCTATGAATATTCATTAGACAGAAGCTGAATGAGAGATCTCCCCAGTAATTTTAGGCGAGCTCATGCAGACGTTCATGTGGATTCGACCTGAGTGAAATAACGCTTCATATGCAAGCTTTAGAGTGACAGTCAAGAAAACCCACATGCACAGCTTTTCTAAAAGTCTTTTTCATTGGAATTGTGGAAGTCGTTTTGATTTGTCGGAGTCCTAGTAGTGTTCATGTAAAACGGATGATTAATGACTTTGGGTTGTTTGGTTTGTAGGGGCCAAACACTTGTGTTATGAAGGGCATTTTTCTTCACTAAATGAGGTGCCATGGTTGGCGAGACATGCTCACAAAGGGGAAGGTCTCCTTTTCAATCAAGGGCCATGTGTGAAGCAGGAGCCTGGGGTTTTCCACCTCACTCCCACTATTCTCCACAGTGTAGCCAGCTTCTTTTCTTCTTTCTCCCCCTCTGCGGCACCCTGTGCCACACATCCACCCTTATAAAAGCGTTTGCGCCGGGAGGCTGGGCTCAGGCTTAAGGGGTCAGAGAACCAACATGGCGAGGTCATTTCACTCATCCACCCCTCCTGCGTCCCACTTGTCTCCCCTTTCCAGAAGCTCTCAGCTCAACAGAGAAACCCAGAGGCCGCCCTCCTTTGTGCGCAGCGTCGAGTGTGTCTGCTTCTCAAATGCTTTGTTAACAGTCGCTCACACTGCTGAACTTTAGGGCAGTAGCATGAGATATGTGTTTAGAGACATATGGGGGGCTGTTAACACATTTGTATCTCCATATTTAACAAAATAGTTCTTAAGGCATGTGCTATAAGTTTGATCCCAAATGGCAAAATTGAAGCCATATTAAGGTTATAATTGTCTTTATTCTAAGGCTTTGCTGTATTTTCACCTTAGGATTTCAATTGAAATAAAAAGTACCAACAGTAGTACCAATATGTACAGGCAAACACATACAGTCTGTGTGAAAACCAGAAATCTGCATCTGGAATGAAGCTTTACCAGTTAAGTGCCGAAGATCATCCTTAGGTGGACATCACGTACATTCAAAAGTGAATTTTAAAAACTGTTAAGGTTTGGGTTAGATTTTGATTTAGGCATAAGTATTAATTAGCTGTATTAATCATTATGATGAGGTCATTGTGGCAAGTCCTTATATGGATAATAAGACGTGCTAGAACGAATCTAAAGTTCCTACTTGTTGAATTTATATCTGAAATCCAGTTGTCGCTCATTATTATGATAATGTAAAAAAGTAAACACAATGGGGACGAGCAGAAAGAGGTAAAGCTGTGAATGTTGACACTGTTCAATTAAAATACTGTACTACAGAGCGCACGTGTGAAAGGAAACATACGCACACACACACACACACAAACACACTGCTATTTACACAGGGTGTTTTAATGAGCATGCCCACTTATTTCCAGTTGTCATGTTTGTACAACATGTAGTGTCTCTATTCACATTTCTGCACTAGCTTTGATCAGGGATTTCTTTATATTTACTTCACTTTTTGGGCGATTCATTAATGTTAGTTAACTAAATTTCTTGAAGATTTTCTCAAGCAATATCTAATTAACTTTGTTCTGGGTTTTTCCTCTACCATTAGCTGGGTAGGTATATCTATTTTTAGATAGCTTTAGAGATGTATTTATTGTTAGCGAGTTAGTTATGATTGGGAATTTGCTTTGATTTTCGATGGTTAACTTGGTTTGGGGATTTTCTTGAGCAGTATCTTGTTAGCTTTCCTTGGGGTTTGTTTTTCTTTTACTTTTTCTTTTCTTTTCTTTTTTTTTTAGCGCAGTTAATTCCTCTTAGCCTTGAACTGAACTACCGGTTTAGAGTCTTTGAAAAACATGGTATACATTTCACATTGCTGCTAAATTGCTCTGACTTTCAATTGTAAATATAGAGTCTAACATGTACTGGTGACACAGTGAAGTAAACATGACAGTACACATTCATATGCACACTTTTGTGTACTCAGCTTGACTAGAATTTCACACTGCAGTTGGAACAAAGCGCTAACTGGAAGGACGGCAAGTGTCAAGTTGGCAGTACAGGGAAATTGGACTGAGGCAAGAAGTGTGGGTGATCTTAAACACAATAGACCTCCTGGTGGCCTGAATAGCTGTCTTTAACACTCACACACATACATGCACTCACTCACACGCACGCACGCACGCACGCACGCACGCACGCACGCACACACACACACACACACACACACACACACACACACACACGTCAAATCCTCTGATGCTAAGGTATTATATAGTGACAGCTAGGATCATTGGTTTCTTTAGAGGTTCTCTTACCCTTGTCACACAAACAGGAACTTTATCTTCTTGTTTACTGTTGCTCTCACTTTGACCTCTTTGTCACTAGTTGGGAGGCCTTTCTGTGAACACCTCCCCCCATACGCACTCACAGAGAGAGAGAGAGAGAGAGAGAGAGAGAGAGAGAGAGAGAGAGAGAGAGAGAGATTTGGAAGAATGCCATTAAAATGACAACGAACATGAGGTATGATTTTCACCTGTACGCCCTTTTGCTAAGCCGGATCTCCTGTATTATTCTATGTTGAAAATATGTGTTGAAACGAAATGATGAAATGAACTCTTTGGCCCGATAGATATTTAAGTGCCAGATGTCCCACTCAAGACAGGTAAAATCGCCACCTGTTCAGATAAAGTTGGCCGGTGACAAAACCATCACTTTGAGCAAAGCAAAACATTCTCTGGGCCATACTTCATCCTTGGTCAAAAATAGCATGATGAGAAATGCTTTGAAAAAAGAAAAAAAAACCCATGTGGGTGTGTGAATAATGCAGCAATAAATGATTGTCACATTTTGTGGTGGCAGAATACCCATCAGATAATAAGTAATTTATATATAAGTAATTATTATCCATATAATCAATTGAATAAAGTTTAAGCACAAGCATGTACATGAAAAGAAGAAGTTGAGTTAACAGTACACACAAGCACTCACTGGAAACTGAACAAGAGGCCCCTGCAGTAGAAAATGAGGAACAAAAACTATGTTTGGGGCCTGAAACTGTATGAATATGTATCCACTGTATTTTAATATTGACTATAGGTTTCACTATTGCAGCATGGTTCAGGGAGGCCTAAACAATAAAGAAATTGGCCCCTATTACAAGCAATATGAATTAGTGCTGGTGCAGCACAATTAAAGGTTGCAGCTAGTTGCACAATGTACTAGGCTTAAGAAAGAAAAGAAAAAACGAGAAAAGATTGTGTAAAAGGCTGAACTTAATGCTGGCATAACTCAGTAAGTGAAACTCAGTAAGTGAAAAACAACACGTGACCGAGGAATTAATGCCAGCCTTAAGGTCAAATTAACGAGGTCCAGATGATAGTTATGGAGTCAGATGAGGTCAGTTTAGGGTTTAATTGGGGCAGATTGAAGATCAGGAGATATGATGTAGAAAAAAGGGAGGTTTTAAGCATATATAAACTAGAACATTTGGAATAAGAATTTGTCTTCTTGATTTTGAATCTGAGAACACTACTTTGTATTCTGCTTTGCTCTGAGCTGAATAAAAGAGGCCTTTGAAGACATTTTCGTCTATAAGATTTCTTTTTTAAATATTTGAGAAACTCTAAAGTTTTTTGTCAGTAGACCACGATCATTTAAAAGAGATTAATAATATATAAACAAAGAGAATGGAAATGAAATGAACACTAATGGCATTATAATTCAATTATAATTCAACAATGTTCTGTGTATTCTGTGTGTGAGAGAGCTCAAAAGTGGTAAGTAGTGTTGTTGAAATTTTTTATGTTGCATCCTTCCTTTGCAACCTTGAAACCAGTGTATATGTGGGTTTCAATGAGTAAATGTGTGTGTGTGTGTGTGTGTGTGTCTAAATTTTTACATAAGGATGCTATATTTCCCCAAATGTCAGCACTCTGTTTTAAAGGTCGTAGAGATATGGATCATAAAATGGCTTAATGATTTTTGTTTTTCATTTTGCATTTGTAAATGTGAACTGTCAGGATGTCTATCATGTAGTCTTCTCTATCCAAAAAATGACAATATAATGTTTGCCCTCTGAAAGTCATGCCCATCAAATAATTTGACACAAGATGTGTTCTGGCAACAGCATGACATTAGATACAGCAATTGGCTGTGAAATATCAAAGAGCCATAATGCTCCCATCAGTCCGGCTCATTTTACCTAATGGCTCAATTTACTTGACTTTATTTTCATATGGCTTATTATTATATGACTTTATTTTTTTATATATGTATCATATAATCATTTTATAGGCAGCATGTGCAGATGGTAGTGTCCCTTTGTCACAGTTCCAGGGTTAGATCTTGAGTCTAAAATATTTTATTTTGTATAAACAGAAACTGTTGTGCACCATGGCACTGGAGACGTCACACGTAATATGGCCGTGTCTGACCCACATATGATCTATGATATAAACAGGTAGCTTTAGGTTTTAGGGCTAACCTTTGTGCTTGGTGTTCAGTCATTGTACTTATTAGTACAAACCTGTCACATGGGGAAGTTTTCAGATGAGTCTTCTATTGTTAGGTGTGTTGTGAATGACAGGAGGGAAGTACACATACCTCATGGACAGATTGTGGAGTGCTCTAGAGGTTACCACCTTCAAATTAG
Organism: Chrysichthys cranchii; assembly: GCA_030068335.1. Taxonomy (NCBI): domain Eukaryota; kingdom Metazoa; phylum Chordata; class Actinopteri; order Siluriformes; family Claroteidae; genus Chrysichthys; species Chrysichthys cranchii. Next base: position 15,542,242 of record JAQMCW010000035.1, on the reverse strand, counting down.
CATAACAAAAACCATGAGTACTTCTCATTTCTTAAATTGCACCTTCTCATTTCCTTTGCTTGTTTCTCAGCTCCTCCCCTTGAAAAAGCAGAGAAAGTGTACAAGGGATTAATGACAGGATGAATCACTAACAAAGATATTCACTAAACGAGATTTCCTTGCTCACAGATGTATAACTTTAGAGCCACAAGTGAACTGTCTAGTTGTAGTAGGCTAACTATATACCAGATCTGCTTATAGACCTATACCACACACACACACACACGCACACGCACACGCACACACACACACACACACACACACGCGCGCGCACGTGCTATAAGGCCCATTATTGCCTTATGCCAAGTGTCCCTGGCCTCCTGATCCACAGCATCCCTGACCAGGATCAAGCTGTTACCAAAAAAATAAATAAATGAATGAAAGAACCTCACTATTCCTTTCTGTACCACCAGCAGCACACCCTGTAGGTGTGTCAAGCAGTGGCATGTAGGTGCATCAGTTGACATTTCCTGGCTGGACGCATTTTACAGGGTGAGGTCACCAGTCCCACCCCTAACATGGGGCTTGGGATCGCACAACACACAGAAACAGACAACCACTCACGTTCACACCTACAGGCAATTTAGGGTAGCCAATCCACCTAATGTGCATGTCTTTGGACTGTAGGAGGAAACCAGAGCACCCAGAGGGAACCAACGCAGACACAGGGAGAACATGCAAACTCCACACAGAAGGGCACCTGTGCAAACCCAGGGCTCGAACCCAGGCCCTTCTTGCTGTGAGGCAACAGTGCTAACCACTTAGCCACCATGCCTAATGAACAAAACTAAGAGGAAGAAGAAGAAAAGAATGATTTACACAAACCCCAGATGAAGTTTTTCTTCAAACACTGTTTCACAAAGGGCTCTGAGTTGCTTTCTTATTAACAGATGCTTATTGTTTTTTTGCTTTGTTTTTTTTAATTGGTTATTTTTTAAACCCTCTAGCACCCCAGGTCTGCGGTTGTGAGGCCAGCTGGATGTACTGCCAAATTCTCTGAAACGCCTTTGGAGACGGCTTATGGTAGAGAAATGAACGTTCATTTCACGGGCAACAGCTCT
>JAQMCW010000035.1:15519498-15537988 GCA_030068335.1 Chrysichthys cranchii | reverse complement strand
AAATGATCAAAATCCATGTCAAACTGGCCAAAACACTCAATTTCAGTGGGGGTTGAATAATTTTGAACACAACTGTATCTACTGGTATGTTTTGTCAAGCTGTGAAGCACAGTCCTATCAGTTTTGCAACATTTGACTGAATCTGAGCAGAAAGTATAGCTCTATAATCCTCAGAATTCATCCTGCTTCTTCTTTCAAAAGTCTCATCATCAATAAAGACTAGTGACCCACTTCCAATGGCAGCCACACATGCCTGTGTCCACCTTGTTTGACAGATGATGTGATATGCTTTGGATCATGGTCCCTTCCTTTCCTTCTCTGTAGTCTTTTCTTCCCATCATTATGATATGAGTTAATCTTGGTTTCATCTGTCCAAAGAATCTTGTTCTAGAACTGGGCAGACTTTCTAGCAAAGTCTAGTCTGGCCTTTTTTTTCTCCTGAGTGCTATCAGTGGTGTGTAACTTGAGGTCAACCTTCTGTATTTACATTCATGAAGGCATCTCTTGGAAACTTTGAAATTATAGGCCTTCCTCCTTATGTTTGTTCTTGACTTGGCTTGATGTTGTGAAGACGTTTTTCGTCACCAAGGAAAAAATTCTTTGATCATTCATGAATTGTCTTCTGTGGTCTTCCAGGCCTTTTGGTGTTGTTGAGCTCACTGGTTCATTCCTCCTTTAAGACTGTAACAAATGATTGTTTTGGCCATTTCTATAGATATCCCTAATAGGTCTGTTCTAGTTTTTTCAGCCTAATGATGGCCTCCTTAACTTGCATCAACACCTCTTTGTATTGCTTATTAAGAGTTCCCATGAACAGCTGCCTAATGCATATTCAACTAAAAAAAAAATTCTTTTCTATCAGCGTGTTTGTGTGTCTTTTTTTTTGTCTATATAATCAAAACACAGCATTATAATTTTAATTATAATTAAATGAAATGATAAAGCCCCAAGAAACATAACAACTTCAGAAAGTTTTATGTTCATTTTGGTTTTCCATTTGTCTTGCATGTTCTTGAAATGCTTCCAGTCCCTACACATCTTTTACTGTAACTGACACAATCTTTTGGCCAAGGTTCTAAACAATCTAAAAAACTTTGTTGGCTTAACCTTGCCTTTGTGGACTAACCTCCATAGCGAGATGTTTATCATTAACCTGAGTGTCGTCTTCTCTGGACAAGCTGATACCGGGTTTGAAACTCAGGCCAAACAATCAGTGATGAGTACCTAAGTACTGATTCTCTTATTAAGACCCATGAACTGCTGCTAGAGTTAAGGTAAATCTCTCTTTTTTTTTTTTTGGTAGTGGTCTGGCAATAAATGTAGTTAAGGGATGTGAGTGAAAAGACAGCCATTGTTGGTACATCTGAAAATGTACTACTCACTTGATTATTAAGCTTACTAAAAAAATATAATTTTTTTCAATGAGATGAATTTATCTGACAGATAATTAATAGACTACCGGTTATTTACACAGCGCTCCATATTGATGTCTTCCTGTGTTGTGATAGTCAGTTTGGAAGATTAGCTAAAGTATAGCATTTGTTTGTGTAGGGTGTTGACCTCGTCAGAAACTGGAGCAAGTAAGCAGCAGTACTTGCTTCATTTATAGTCTGTAATGCTGTTGGACTTGTGCTATATTACCCTTGTGCCTAATGGTTAATACTTTTTTTCAAAACAGGCTTTAAAGTCACAGCAGAGACCTTTTCACCCCTCCGTTGTTGCTATATTTGGATATAAAACATTGTCATTAAATATCAGTGGTTTCATGAAGAGATTTTGGTCATTTTAGAGAGATTTAGTGAATTTTAGTGTATTTCTTTATTGTATTTTGTTGCATTTGTATTGCTTTAGGGACCTGATATTACTATCATTAACCTAAATACAAAAAAGTTCAATTCATTTGAATATAGCATTAATAAATCGACACTTTGAATGTAAGAAAGACACAACGGATTGTGAATGTGAAGTGCATTAGGGTTGTGCAATAGGATAAAATGATACAAATATCGTAATGATTGCCTCACTGTACACTTTTTTGGAGAGAGGGCAGGAATCATTTGTACTTGAAAGAGGCTTACTGAAAGGGGCAGCTGGTATAAATGTGCTAGCAGGGCTATCTTGTCTTTCAGTGATGAAAAGACTTGAATATAACGTTTCTAAAATTTTTGGCATCCACATCAGGGTATTTACTGTTAACAAATACCTTAACGTGGATTATTTGGGACTTTTATGGGGTAAAATAGATTTTGGAGCAGATTTTGTTTTATAGCCCATCAATGACTGTTAATTACACAGAGTGAAATACCCCCCTAGGGTTCGTGTGCATTGGGGCTGATTTTGTTCAGCCTATGATGCTGACACATCTGTAAAAGCTTATCAGCACTGATTGAGAAGGTGCTTGTGAAATCTAGTAACTGGGTGTCATCCCAGAATGCCTTTGGAGGAGAAACTGAAAGTTGATAGACTAAACTCACATTATCCAGTCAAAGTACAAATTACACAAAAGGACAGACAACAGAACTGTAAGTGTAGGGTTTTTTGGTTTTAATGAAAGAGCTACACTTTTCACTAAACAAAGCCTTCCAGAGATGAAATGCTTAAAAAAAAAAAAAATCTCAAATGCAGCTGCATATCTGCCTTGAATTGAAGTGATGTACTCCACAGTTTTATTGTCAAGCTAGTTTATTATTTTATTTTTAATTAAACCTTTTTAACCGACTGTATAGTTTTCACAGGTACGACAGATCGGTTTTGCTAGAACATTTATATCAAATCTAAATATTGTGAGATACACTATATGGCCAAAAGTATGCGAATGCCTGACCATCACACCCATATGTGGTTCTTCCCCAAACTGTTGCCACAAAGTACACTGGTATACGATGTCATTATATGCTGTAGCATTAAGATCTCCCTTCACTCGAACTACAATGCGCAAATGTGTTTCAGCATGATGCCCTTGTGCACAAAACCAGATCTGTAAAGATATTGGTTAAAGGCCTACTTAAACAAGGTGAAAGAACTCAAGTGCCCTGCACCGAACCTTGACCTCAAACCCACTGAACACCTGTAGGATGACCTGGCATGCCCGTATCCTTGCCTGACGTCATTGCCTGACCTCACTAATACTCCTGTGGCTGAATAACCACAAATACCCACAGCCACGCCCCAGAATCTAGTGGAAATAACCTTCTTCCCAGAAGACTGGAGGTTATTATAATACTAAATCTGGAACGGAGTGCTCAACAAGTACATATGGGCATGATGATCAGGTGTCTACAAACTTTTAACCATATACTTTACTATATTTTGTGTACCATCAAGATGTCTTTAATTATTCTCACGTGACATACAGATACAGAAGAATTCCTGGGCTTTTGCATAAAATACAGTGGAGAATTCAGGAAGTTGTCTTGTAATTTTTTGCTAGTTTAAATGTTTATAATTTTATTGATTTTTGCTTTGTTATTATGCACAGGGTTTGGTGAAACAATGTGCAGGATAAGTTGGTGTCTGCTGCTGCTGGCTACCACGTGTTGGTTAAGAGGCCACACCAAAGACAGTGAGGATCCTCCTCACCATGGGCACGTGTCTGTGGTTATTGTAGGTGGCACAGGTGACCTGGCCAAAAAATACCTTTGGCAAGGATTTTTCCATCTTTATAGTACCCAGGTAGACAAAGGCCACACGTTCTCCTTCTATGGAGGGGGCCTTTCTTCAACTGAGAAGGGAACCCCCCTGCTGTTTGAGATATTAAAAGAGCTGAAGTGCCCATCACAACTTACAGCTGAGCGTTGTGCTCTGGTTAAAGACCAGTTCTTGCGACTGTCCCAGTATTTGCAGCTTAAGAGCCTGGAGGATTACGAGAAGCTCTGTGAACAGATCCAGCTTCAGCTGAAGCAGGAAGGCATGATGGAAGCGGGGAGGCTCTTTTACATGTCTGTTCCAGCTTTTGCTTATGCTGAAATTGCAGAGAAGATCAATAGCACCTGTCGGCCCTCAGCTGGAGCGTGGCTCAAGGTTGTTCTGGAGAAGCCATTCGGACACAGTTACAACAGCGCCCAAGTACTAGCCACACAGCTGTACAGTTTTCTAAAAGAAGAGGAGATGTACAGGATTGATCACTATTTAGGGAAGCAGGTAAAAACAGTTATCCTGAGTTTCCGAGTTCTTGAAATCCCAAAATAAAATAAGCTTTATACAAAATTAATCATTTAATTTGTTTTCTTTCTACAGGCTGTCTCGCAGATCTTGCCCTTTAGGAAAACAAATAATAAAATTCTAAAGCCGATTTGGAACAAGCACCACATTGAGAGAATAGAGATTGTGTTGAAGGAAACATTGGATTGTAAAGGTAATGACTGTCCTGCACACAGACTACTCACTACTGCAAACAAATGACTGAAGTATACAGTAAAACTGCTAGACTGCTAAGTTTACATTGTGATTGTTATACTGCTGTATTGTTAAAAGAAGCACCCAGATAAGCCATCTGGCCAATGTGCTTTTTTGCTCTGGCATTTACAGGCCGGATTCAGTTTTATGATCAGTACGGGGTTATCAGAGACATGCTCCAGAACCACCTTACGGAAATTATGACCCTTTTGATGATGAACATACCTGCTAACCTCTCCAACAGTGAAGAGGTCCTACACAACAAGCTCAAAGTCTTTAGTAGCCTTGAATACCTTGATAGGAGCGGTGCAGTTGTAGGTCAGTATCAGGGCTATAATGCAGAAGTCCAGATGGAACTCAACAAAACAAAGGATTATTTCAGCCTGACCCCAACTTTTGCTGGTGAGTATGTAACTTGAACTGTATTCTTGGTTGTAAAACAAGATTAGTACAGTTATTACTCAGTTGGAATATGTTTGCAGGTGTGGTCATCTTTGGACACGGTCCTCAATATGACGACATTCCCATATTTATGTCATCGGGTAAGATGCTGGATGAACGTGTTGGATATGCGCGCGTTATTTTCAAAAATGACAAATTTTGCATTCAGGAATACACCAGTGTCCACTGCAAGCCCAAACAGATTGTGTTCTATCTCGGTCATGGGAATCTCCAGTACTCTGCAATTCTTGTTAGTAAAAATTTGTTTAAGCCAGATCTGGTAAACAGTGACTGGAAAGAGGTGACTGAGCAGAAAGACATTTCTGTGCTTGGGTTACCACTCTCTGACTATTATGTCCAGTCCCCAAAAGTGCCCACAGAGGCTTATTATGAACTCATATCTAACGTGTTCTATGGACGTAAGGGGAGCTTTGTTAGTACTGAGAACCTCATGGCCTCTTGGGCTTTCTGGACACCACTCCTGAGCAGCCTGACCAACGTTGTTCCACGGCTGTACCCAGGTGGTGCAGCTAATGAGGACCTCCTGAACTTTCAGCTGCAAGGTCGCCTGGTTAGTTTCATTAGCAATGAGAAGCTAAATGTTATTCAGCAAGGTCCCGAAGAGAACTTCCAGGTTATGCAAGGGAAGTTCCGCAGTGGCGACATGGTGTCTGCCTGGTCCAAAGAACTAGTGGAACGCTTAGCCTCTGACCTGTACGATGTGGCCGAAGAGGTAGTTCAAGCTGAAGGTCAATTCCATCTGGCTTTGTCTGGTGGTTCCAGTCCCATCGCTCTGTTTCTTCAGCTTGCACAGCAGCACTACACATTCCCATGGCACAGCACTCATGTGTGGTTAGCGGACGAGCGGTGCGTGCCACCCACTGAGGCAGATTCCAACTTTCGTTCCATTCACGACTATCTACTGCAGAATGTCCACGTTCCTTACTTCAACATTCACCCCATGCCAGTGCAGCTCAACCAGCGCTTGTGTGTTGAGGAAGATGGGGGTGCCCTGCTTTATGAGCAGCAAATAAACCAGCTAGTCAATGGCTCTCATTTCCATTACATACTGCTTGGTGTAGGTGAGGATGGCCACACTGCTTCACTGTTCCAAGACACCAATCTGGGTAAAAGTGAGAAAAGACTGGTGGCCCTGACTGAAAGTCCAGTGAAACCTCACCAGCGAATGAGTCTTACATTCACTGCCATCAACAAAGCTCGCAGGGTAGGGGTACTGATAATGGGAAAGAGAAAGCATGAGCTTGTTGTTCAACTTAGTAGAATTAAGGGTGAAACTTCCAAGTATCCAATCACAAGTGTACAGCTAAAAGATGGCCATCTAATATGGTATATAGACTATGATGCACTCTTAGGATAAGAGCCAGTAACCTCAGGAATACCAAAGTGTAGTATAACTACACAGTGTTAACCAAAATACTGAGTTTACCATAATATCAGGGACCCATTGGGTGTTTGCGGAATTTGAATAATACTCTGTTAATGATAAATTCTTTACATTTTTTAAATTCTGCCCATAATAATGCATTTCAGGCTGTACACAACTTTGTGTAGAAATATGAGCATGGAAGTGGAACTCATGCAATAAGCGAGATGTGATTTAAAATAGAAATCCTGTAATAGACTTCTCATTGGGGAACAAAACAGATGCCAGTTTTTGTAGATAACTTGGTGTAGGTCCAAATTACCAGAAGCATTGTAAAGAGGAAACTGAGAGGTCATCTTTTATTATTGTGTACATGTGTCCACATTTTTTTCAGACTTTGGATAATAGAGTGAATTATACAGTTTTCTATTTCACTTCATTACTTGTTTGCCAGTTCTTATGCGTTTCAGTTGCAAGAGGAAACTACGACACTGTGAATGTTGATATTTAAATAGTTTATTGTGCTAATTGTAAAAAGAAAAGGGAAATTTCATTCTATATGAACAAAATGTTTTAATCTAAAAACACTTCTAACCTGCTGTGATCTTTTCAGTGGGTTATACAGATTGCCTTGTAATTGCCTTATGAAACTAGTATTTAGAAATGCTGGTCCTCAAGGTGTGCGTGTAACCTCTGTTAGGGCTGAATTTTAAGGTAGACCCATGGATACCTTAATTACGTATCTCATAATACATCAGGAGTCATCGAGAATTTGGAAATATAATTATCTGTGACTGGTCTCAATGTATGTGTGTGAAGCTTTCTGTGAATATTTCAGAAATATACAAAATTATAATGTATATTTATCACAGTGTGCAACCATAAAAAAATATACCTCAGAAAATGAAGTGCCTTATCTTTTGTAATAGTTCTTGGTGTTGGAGACCTGGCACAAACCCATCAATGTTCATTCAAATATTAACTCCCCATTTCATTAAACAAAATAAAAAATCACACATTGTCTGAAAAAAATATTTTTGTGGCCAAATTGGGGGGGGGGGGTTACACTGGAATAGAATCTTTGTTGACATATGCATTAAAATGAGTTGAAAGTCTGATATAAAATGTAAAGAGATTTTTATGTTGGTTTCCATTTTTATGGCAGTTGAAATGATGTCTGGTTTAAATGTTTTGGTTGATTAACAAATGAATTGGCATTATACCAAGTATTGTAAAATCTTTAAAAAATAAAGTATAATTGGAATGATGAAAATGAAGTTTTATACTTTCATTCACTATAGAAAAGCTTTGTCCAAGAGTGAAATAAAGTGTTATTACATTATTGTGAGTGAGTGACTCCATTCTTTGTGTACTATATATTAGAGCTGAGCAGAAAAGAACAGGTTTTAAAGAGCTGGGGTTTACAGGTATCAGCAAAGACTATCAAATGTCACCTTACATAATAATTTATCTTAAGGTTAAAGAATGATCAGTCATGCATTAGAAATGATTATATTTAAACACATTTTCAACTGCAGCAAATATTTCAAGATGAATTCCAATTTATTGAACTTTACACATTTATCATAATTAATAATTGTACAAAGTATATATTACCTTAATTACATATTTAATTTACTTGCAGTGTATAGCCTGCTAATCTGTAGAAGAAATGCTATGAATGCCATTCTACTTTTTAGATTGTTCTTCTGGCCAGCTGCTGTAAAGCAATATCCTTTGTAACAGGAGCTAACCGAGCTAGGCTGAAAACCCATCTCACACTCAACAGGAGGCTCTGAATAATACATATTACTGTATGAGGCAGTGAGCTGGACTATGGCTCATACACCAGCCTAGAGGCGTGCTTTTCCTAATCAGTTTGGGCACTTCCTGTAGAACATCCAAAGACAGCCTCTTATCATGAAGAATGCTGTGTAGAGATGCATAGAAATGTTTTGGTTGGTATAACATTTATGATTGTAAACCAATTCAGACTTTCTGAAATATCTTCTGTCTTCTTATGGCTTATCCTATCCTATGATATAAGAAGGTACTTTAGTGGTTTAGTTCTCTAGGAACATACTGCAGTTATGGTTTAAATCAGAAGTGACTGCAGTTATTTACCTGTTGATAGGATACACGCCCATGAAAGTACCAGTGAAAAAAGATAGAGCTCTGGTGTGGTATTCTCCTGAAAGAAATAAAAAAAACCACGATATATTACTAAAACATTTTAACTCTGATGGACCTACTGTTTACTAGCAGTAAACATACTCACACACTGGGGAGCACTGAAGGTCAGAATGATGGTACAAAGTCCTTGAGTGAATGAGAGCACGCCGAATGTGTGATAAGCCGCTCTGATACTCTTGGGCACAGGGTCAGTGAGGGTAAGGGTCACTGCTAAGCCTTCAGCAGACACAGAAATTGTGATACACGTGTTACTTTGTAAAGTATTCGCATGACGAACATGTGGAATAATTAGCACGAGAGTGAATGACCACCTGTAGCCATGACTGAAAACACGATGAGCGCTATGAGGTTGTTCAAGAGCGGCTTTTCGCAGTAGCGGGAAGACTTTGGCCTGGAACGATATCATTTACCAAGCAAAGCATTAGTAGACATCTTGGTCTTAGATTATTTTTAGCTGTGAGTGTTCAAAGACTGACACAATTAATCAAGTGAATTAAACATTAAGGAGATGCATATATTGTTATGACTTGCCTTGTCAAGACGTAAACCTGCGGTGTCAGAAAAAGCACCACAAAAATAAAAAGCACTATTTGACTGTAAAAGAAGACAAGCACAGAATTTCATGATGTCAGGATATGACCAAGACCATGCAGAAATGGCCTGCAGTTTGCTGACGCATCGTGTGTCAATTCGTATCTGTTCTGAGTGTGTTTCAAAACAAGTCAAGCATTGCAAAAGCTTCCTGACATCAATTTCATATCAGAAGCTCACAATTTCAGTCGTTGGTCTCGTGGAAGCCATCTGCTGGTCTGAAAAGCTGCATGAACCAAGAAGTGATGAAACATTTCTTTCTTAAGGCATCGGGTCGCTCAAACAGGCTGTGGAGATGCAAAACATGCAGAAGGTTATAGGTTGATTTTGCACTAGAGAAACACACTTTAAAAGAAAAAGTGTGGACAGACACAATACGATTCAGTACCTTGTTAAAGAAGCAAGCTAATTCTAATATGATAAAATTAAAGAAAGAGGAATTGAACTCACCAAAATGTTGCTGGTCTTCTTGTGGGCCTAGTCAGAGAATGAAGACCAGTTCACATGAACTTTGCATACAGCACCATCCTGTGGATGGACCAAGCACAAAAACAGGATTTTGAATTTTTTTTAATTATAAATCACATTTGAGATGTAAAAATTAAAAACTATTTGACATGTTCATATAATACACTTTATTTTTTAGTTTTGCACTGAAAAAAGGACCAAAAACGTCCTATACATATGACAGATTTGAAATATGATGAGCCATTTCCATATATCCATATATTTTGAACCAATAAGAGTTTAGTATATACCAGTATTACAACATAGTGATGCTGTGCATTTAAAAAGTAAAATAGTATATTTTATTTTCCACTAATTAAACAAAGCTACAAATTTAATAGACAAAATGCTAAATATGCATCTAAGTCTATGTACCTTTCTGTGTACCCTGGATAAATGCCAGGGAAGAATGAATCACCTGGACACCACCTTGTGTGCATGCACACACATGCTGAGACCTTCCAAGCAAGTCATGTAATGATGTGTAATTGATCTTAAACTGAATTTTTAAAGAACTACAATTACACATGCAACTAACTTCCTATATCATCCCTGCCAGCTGCCTGGGGCACTGAGAATCACCTAGATAATGTAAGCCACAATGTAACAAGGAACTGGACTAACCAGAAAGCTGCTAAAAGATGCTTGCCAGACTCCTTGCTGGTAAGAGTGATATTAAGCTCATAGAGCCTGGAGAAAATGCCTGGTGATACCCAGGTATCAGCAGTTCCACTTTCTGGAGTGACCTGCCTCTGAATTATGCCCATCAGGAAATGATACACCTTGTAGAATGGCATGCTAGAGTGGGGCTGGGCTTTTAGCTATAGTGAGAACGTGTACCATCCAGTGGTCCAGCCTCTGCTTCTCTTTTCTCTTCTTCTCTGACGTTGATCCCCACACTGCCGCAAATCAGACCAGATCGGGATTGTCGTGGCTATGATCACACGGATCTACTGCATGGATTGCCACATTTTGGGTAGCCAATCCACCTAATGAGCATGCCTTTGGACTGTGGGAGGAAACCAGAGTACCCGGAGGGTACCCATGCGGACACGGGGAGAACATATAAACTCCACACAGACAGGCACCCGTGCCGAACCCAGGGCTCGAACCAAGGACCTTCTTGCTGTGAGCCGCCCAGCCTCTGCTTAGACAAATTCACAACCGGTACTTTGGTCACTTGTGTGGTTTGATGATACAGGGTTGCACTGTGGAGTACAACAAGGAACACTGATGTTGCAGGATCACCTTCAAAGAAAGCTGCAAGATCAATCTACTGATTCAGTAAGTTGGGTGATATGACCTTGGGCAGGAATCCTGAATTCAACTTCAAGGTCACCCCAGAGTTATCTGGCCACCAAAACATGCATGGTGAGCTTTTTGAACAGAGCAATATTTGTTCCCCAAAAATATTTCCGCAACAGTGATGCCATCCACAGTGCTATGCACTGCAATGACTGTAACATACATCTTGAGCATAGGTGGAGACCTGCCACTGTCTAACAATCCCTGATTGTTCTCCCTGAAAAAAAAAAAGTTAGTAGTTTTAGAATCAAGCAAAGTGATTTAGGCAGAAAGCCAAAGCCAGATCCACATGAACAGGTGACTGGGCTGAAGGTGCCAAATCTCTCTGTGTTTGGACTAGCAGATCTGCTCAGTGTGCTCCAACCACTAGATAAATCAGTAGAGGAAACCAAGAACTTACCAGCCTTTATGGGGAAACGAGCAGGATGATGTGGTCAAATTGCCAAATCCTGTAAGGGAATTAACAACTATAGAGGAGGAAAGTCCAGTCATGGGCCAGTATGAATAGGTGGCTATGTGCTGCACTTGTGCTTTAGAGTTATTCTCCAAAATGAAATACAAGGTGGGCTACAAAATAGTAGCCTGCTTCCAGTGATAGGAAGATGAGATAAACTAGCAAATAAATTGTTTTCATTCACTTAAACAAAAGTCACAACAGATGCTGAAATTGGTCCCCGTTCACATCTGTGGACCTACACATGGGGGTGACAGAAAGGCTACGGCCTCCTCCAAAGAGCTTGGCAACGGTATTAGAGATGGCTACTTTTTCTTGGCCCACCCTGCATTTATAAAATCCAAAGTAGCTAGGTATACAAGTCACTGGCAAGCATTAACATATATATATATCACTGATCATCCTAAACTCTCCTAATAACTAAGAGCCCATTCAAATAATAATATACAGGCTCTACAAATGTAGCACAGCCTAGTATATTTGAAAGTTTGTATTCAAGGAGTGTAATTTTGAACTTTTGAGGTCTTCATTTTCCACAGTGACCCATTTCCTGTTGTAATTAGCTGGCATGCGTTACATCCACACTGTAGAGAGTCAGGAGCCTTTTTGGGAATTTCCATAGACTTTTGAAAGAGCCAGCTGGAATTTACACTCCTTCAAGCATGTAAGAGAAGCACAGCTGTAATGTGTCAAATTTCAGTCCTCTGGGCTGTGGGAGACCCCTTACAAACATTTGTCTGTTTTAGAGAACTGGTTACATTTCTTTTTGTTGTGACTAAACAGAACTTTTTACACAGTTTACACAGTCTTTTTTTTCTCAGGAAAGCTGTGAGAACAATACAAGAACAGCTTGAAAGATCTCCCTTTCAATCCTGGGCTCAGGTTACTGTGTGCTGTGATTTTCTCGGTATGTTTTCAGCATGCCTGTGTGGGTTTGGGCTGGGTTGTCTGGTTTCTTCAGCAGAAAAAAACACAGACATACAGGCTAGGCTAAATCAGCTGACTATGAACATGCATGTGTGCATGATGCCCTGACATCCCATTCCAAAGATATATACCCAGGATCTATTCAATTCAATTCAATGCTACTTTATTTATATAGCGCTTTTAACAACAGACATTGTCACAAAGCAGCTTCACAGTATATAATCTCCAATTAAAGGCTTATTAATCTATAAACATGTCTACAAGTGCAGCTTCACAGTATATAATGTCCAGTTAAAGGCGTATTAATCTATAAACATGTCTACAAGTGCACACACACAGACACACACACACGCACACACATACATATACTGTTTATATATATATTCCTAATCAGCAAGCCTGTGGCGGCGGTGGCAAGGAAAAACTCCCCAGGACAACAAGAGAAAGAAACCTTGAGAAGAACCAGACTCAAAAGGGAACCCATCCCCATTTGGGTGACACCAGATAGTGCAGATAATGATAGACGTTGGGCTACTGATCGGAAGGTCGGGAGTTCAAATCTAAGCACTGCTATGTTGCCCCTGTTGGGCCCTTGAGCAAGGCCCTTAACCTCAATTGCTCAGTTGTATAAATTAGATTAAAAAAAAAAAGTCTGCCAAATGACAGTAATGTAATGTAATGTGGTGCCGTTGTAACAACCCACATCTACAACCATGTGTTATGTGGTCAAAATGTTCAGTTGTGTAGCACTAGTTTCACTGTAGTTTAAGAATAGTCTAAATATGTCTAATATGTCTTTCTTATTGCCAAGACGATAGGTTGATTGTTTAAATAACCAATAACTCTGCATGTCTACTCTTGGTTTGAGCCTGGGGTTTCATCTGTGATGACTGCATTTGTTGCTAAAAAAAATATATATATGAAGGCCAGAGAGCTGACTATGGGAGAAACTGAAGGATGAAACCCACCAAAACAAATAACAACAGAAAGAACCTGCAGGACAAGCCCAAACATGCATCACAAAAGAAGAATGCAACAGTTAGGTGATGTCAGTAGGTTGCTGACTTAATGAAATTATTGCATGCAAGGGATATGCAACCAAATGTAAAAGAGTTAGTGTTTGTTCCAGTAATTTTGCATGTTGTCATTGTATAGCAAAAACAAAATACTTTCAGAGGGAACTGTATGTCTGGAGAAGGCTAAGGAGGAAAGCTCTTTAATGATAATGTATTACTGATTATTTTATATTGATTTTATTCTATTATATTAATAAAATACTTATTTTCTCGATCATTTTGCCATCTCTAGTGGCAGGATAAAAGTATTTACTTGAATTGCTGCATTAAGATAGGAATAAGGAATTCTTGACATGCAATAACAAGCCTCCCTAGAGCATATCTCCCTCTGGATCATATAAAGAATTTCTGCCCTAACCCGTGTTCCAGTAGCTACAAATAACATTGTCAGCATGCACCCATATGAAGCTTTGACAAATAACTTGGCAACAAAGCTATCAGCTTATTTCATTACTGCCCTATCACAAATAATACTGATAATATATGATCTTATATTTCAGCTTATCCATATTTCCTCACTGGCTGTTGATTCACAAAAAAAGTATGAAATTGAATAAGCTGAGAAGTCAAGCTTCAGAACAAAATGTATACATCATTGACTCGAGAGAGGAAAGGCAAAGCCAAATGAAATACTATTACTTAGATAAATAGATCTAATTGAGCAAAACAGGCCTGGGCTTTATTGAACAATAAATCAAAAGACTCCCCCATCACGAGCGCAGAAGGGGTTTTAGACATTACTAATATGTTCTGCCTCAGATGTACTGGTGTGTGTCCAACACAGGCACTAAGGATTTACTGACTTATTTCTACCCTCAATAAGTTTTCATTACTTATTCATCTGCATTCTAAAATTCTATTTAAATATATATAATTGACAAGTGAAATCCCATGGTGCTGTTACAACTGATTCACTTCACTAAGGTGAGAGATTGTCAGCTATCAAGACTTTCTATGCAGTAGATGTACTTATTCTATCTTTCACTGTGCTGTCAAATTTCTCAGAAACTCCCAGAGGAATTTGTAGAGAAATGTCAAAGTAGCCTTCTGTGTCAGTATGATGACTAAGAGACGATTAAAAGAGCAAAACATTATCACATGCATCTGCATTGTTGCATTTAAAGTGAGAAAGTCAAAATGCAAAAAAATTTGACCGCTAAACACATAGAAAAAAATGTCACTGAAAACACCTTTGTGCAAAATGTGCACATTATTTGACAAGATAAAGTCAATATGTGTCAACAGCTGGTACATTAGTGCGAGCAAAATCATCTTTATAGTAGTATTATTGAAGTGCCTACAAATGCTTGCATGTGAAATTCCATAAATAAGGTCAATCAACATAAAAACAATTCATTAATGGTTTTGAAGCACTTTGTTAAAGTGATAGGATTGCTAATATTAGAAGGATAACATAGAGCACTTAGCCAGTTTGCAAATTGCGACTATGACTTTATTAGATTCCATGAAATATTAGCAACAAAACTTTAAGATTTGGCATGTCAAAGGGGTCCACAAAAGAAGCACATTGATGACCCATCTATTCTTTTGTGCCAGTCCTCTTTGAGTAAGAAGTCTCTATTTGCTGACACGTTTAAATAGCGCTCCCCTCTGTGTCTTGATAACTATTGCTTGTGATCCCTTCTTTGTTAGTGGGGGCGGTGATTCTTCTGTTAACTGGATTCAGAGGAAGGATCAAAAGTTAACTGCTACTGATTTTTCTCAAGGTCTGGGCATATTACTTCTATGTCGAAAGTGACATTTCTCATTTTTCACAGAGAGCTCCTTTAGAGACAAGTGACGCTTGTCGACTTTTAGGATCAAAATCTAAAGTGGCATACCAAATAATCTTATCTTCATTCTAAATAGGAAAATCACCTCTGATTCTCTTTCTTAAACCACCATATTTAATGCAACATGAACAGGGAACAGCAGAAGACCTGATTCAAAGTTGCCAGAATTTCGACTTAGAGTTATCACATTCCAGAAAGTTATTGCTTTTTGGGAAAAATTTCAGACAGGTGACAGATTGAGCCAAAAACTGGTGGCCTTGTTATGCCATGTGCTAATTTTGCTTGCATGGTTTGCCAACATGGCCCACCTGTTAAAGTAATCATAAAGTCACTGAAAACAGGTGAAGACAACAATGACACACTATAGCAATAAACCAATGACAAGACAGTGGTGGAGACATGATTAGAATCAAAACAAAACACACATGGATGGTGCTCAAAACAAAACAAAAACACAGAAGTGTTGAAACACCTTGGAAGCCCCTCAGTGTGGACAAAAACTCAAAATGAACACTGAATAGGGATTTACATGACAATAGTACTACCGCATACACTGACTTCTTTGTTAACTTTAGTGTTGGTTTAACCTGTGAGTACAATGTGGTAAACTGATGTGTTGTCTCAGGTGTATAGTCAAGAGTGGTTTTAAAAAGAGGACACGGGAGGCAGGATAATGGCATGGAGCAGACGGATACCCTCAAAATAAACGGCGAATGTAGAAAGCAAAAGCCAAATCCCAATATCAGCGATTTAAAAATTCTGCATCAAAAGCATTTTTCTGTCTAAAAAAGAGAATACGTCTGAGAAAAAGAAGACGTATGGTCACTCTAAATTATTAGAGAATATTGTTATTTCACAGTGTGTCTGTTGCCACAAGAAAGAGCAAGAACAGAGAGCAGTCAGCTCCCTGCACTGACATTGAATGATAAGATTTGCAGTGGATTGTCCAATCATGATGGCAGGAACCTGGCTCTGGCCAAGCCCCCTCACCACAAATGGTAAGGTGGTTAGTTCAAAGAAAGAACATTCTTTCCGTACCTTGTGCTTTTTGGTACTCCGTGCCAAGGTTTCACGAATCATCCAACTGATTTAATACATAGCGCCATAAACGGGACTAAGCACTGTAGCAGTAAAAATGAGAAACCTAAGAAAAATTTGGAAGAGAAACAGAGATTTAAATAAAGCTGGTAATACGTGTCCAAAGTGAAAACAGATGAGCATAATTACATAATAGGAACATGTGATCCTGTGCAAGGGTTGTTGTGGAATGTGGTGCAATATGGGAGTTGTTATGCCAATATAGACTCAGATGTCTCAACCCAGAAGTCTCTCCCTGTGCCACTTCTCAGGGTTGGCATGGCAGCCTTCTCTCACTCTTCAGAAGAAACTGGTAGGGACAGTGGCACATAATTGTTTTTGTCCCAGAAACTGTGCTTTACACCCCTTGCATCTCATCTTTTGACTTTCATGATGTTACTGTTACCTCCACCAATAATCCTTAAATCTTTCACTCATCTGGTTCTGGAGCTTGAAAACTCACTCACTCGCTCATATTCTGCCACTTAATCCTGATTAGGGTTGTCGGGGGGAAAGTTGGAGCTAATCCCAGCTGACACTGGGCGAGAGGCAGGGTGGCACCCTGGGCCGGGCGCCAGTCCACTGCATTGCCAACACACAAAGACAGACAACCATTCACATTCACATTCACACCTACGGGCAATTTAGTGTGGCCAATTAGCCTAATCCCCTCTGTACATGTCATTGGCCTGTGGCAGGAAACTGCAGTACCCGGAGGAAACCCACGCAGACATGGGGAGAACATGCAAATTCCACACAGAAAGGCTGACCCCAGGGAACAAAGCCAGGACCTTCTTACTGTGAGGTGACAGTACTAACCACACATCACCGTGACACCTGAGGTTGGAAATATAGCATATTTGAATACAAAGTTTGTATATATAAATTGCATATAAATCAAACTTATTTATTTTTGATGATGTATTTAATAAATTGCAACACTCTGGCTGGCATTGTTTAATTTCAATTACAGTGGTTCAGTGAGTGTGTCAAACTCCATACAGTTCCTTTTGATTATTATTTTAATGTAGAACACTCCTCATACTCACACTTTACAAAATGCATAGTGCCCCCCAAATTTTTACTTCACTATGCAGTTAATCTGAACATTTTTTAGAAGAAATGTGCCATGTGTCTGGCCAGTTAAGCTGCTATTTACACACTAGAACACTTGAGATAAGTGCTATGATGACATATTCATGGGGAAAATACCAATGAAATTTCAAGAAAGGCACAAAAAACCTATTAGCATTTTTTATATACAGGTAGTCCTCAAGTTATGATGAAGATGTGTTCCACCACACCCATCGTAAGTTGAAAATATTGTATGTCGAACCACTGTGTTGAACCACTTAGCCTAGCTTAGGTATTAGCGTACTTTGCCTAGCCTACCCAGGAGTCTTTTCTTGTATAGAAGACCACACATTCACTAAAGACGTAATTTAAATCACATTTCTGTCAAAAGAGAGAGTTTGCCAGAGAGGGCCACACCTGGTGGTAGCAGCAGCACTGTGTCTCTGACCTCTGTCCAGCCACGACACCTCACTACACAAATACTGAGCTCCGGGTACAGACAGCCACCGCTGAAGCTGTTCTGTTAATAATCACAAAAAACCCCATGGTAATACACTGTATAGTACACCGATATACAAGTTAACTCTGTGAGTCGCGGGGAGAGAGTGAGGCATCACGCGAGGCGAATGATCCGGGCATCGTCTGCATACTTCCGGGTGTCGGCTGTGTATTTCCAGGTGTCGTTCGCATACTTCTGGGCGTCATTCGAACGTCCTTATAAGTCATATGCTGTTATGCTGGTCTGGAAATTATATTAACCATATGTCAGTATTTAAATTCAGAAGCACAGTATAAGAAAAACTTGGATGAGAACATTTTTGAGAAGAATTGTGTGATGTATCTGGCCAGTTTAGCTGCTATTTACACACTAGAACACTTAAGCTAAGTGTTATTATGACATATTCGTGGTATATATTGGAAATGAAATTTCAACAAAGGCACAAAAAACCTTTAGCATTTTTTTATATATAGGTAATTCTTATACTTAAGTGTAAATACTTAAACGTCAATACAAATACAAATTCACCACAGGTGCCATTTCATTATTTATTTTAAAAACCTGATAAAGACGTAGCTCAGTGTTTACTATATTAAATCTCTATTGGGACGTTTTGTTTGTTGTGGAATGTCTGGCCCCTGATAGAGTATCACAAAGTGGTCTGACACTGATTGTTGACATCACACAATAAACAGAATAAAAGGCTTCAATTTTCTAGATCATCATGAGTACATCATGCATTGTGGAAACTGCACAAGGTTTGAGGTTATTTTG
>JAQMCW010000035.1:15463161-15475709 GCA_030068335.1 Chrysichthys cranchii | reverse complement strand
TTATCTTCATTGAAACAAACTGTGTTTTTCTTTCAAAAATAAGGACATTTCGAAGTGACCCCAAACTTTTGAACGGTGGTGTATTGCTTATGGTGCAGTTTATGTGTAAAATTAGTACAATAAAACAATATACATAAAGACTTGTCTGCTTGCTTGATAAGATACTGGTGTATCTTCATAAGATAGCACATGGCAATTCAGTGATAAACATAACTACCATGTGGATGGAGGGAAGCATCCCATTAGATAGTCAAATCTAAAAAGTGAAAATTTGAACAAGAGGTGATTAAGGAAAGGGCATCAGCTGTGAAAGTGGCCTCCCTAGAGCTCCGTCAGTCTGAGTGACTCAGCAAGAGACCATTATCTTCATCAGCTCAATCGACAGCTTTATAATCACTGCTGCTGCCACTGTACAGCAGTAATAAGCCAGGCACTGTGGAGCCAAACACTCTCAGAAGCAAAGTTTTAACTTTTGGGTTAAACAAGATAGGGAGGCTTTATTTCTGCACTAATGGAAGAGTAATTTGCTGGTTAATGCTGGCATGTTGCTATTTTGCTTGGGCACAAGCCCAAGGTTTACACACTGCTGCTATTTTTGTAGTCATACATTAATGCAGGGCAGCGCAGTGGTGCAGTGGGTAGTGATGACACATTGCAGCAACAGTGTTCCAAAGCACTTACTGAAGATGAACAAATGAATGAATGAATGAATGAATGAATGAATGAATGGATGGACGAAAGAAATAATGTTCGGTGCTAAATCAGGTGAAGCAGCGCAAACAGTACAGACTTTTAGTGCAGATGCAGAGACACTTCTTTCCTGTCCTCCAGTGAAGCCTTGTCCCATCCCTGTAAACCTTCTACTTATATCAGCTAAATACAACTTACTGATCTTTTTAAATCTGTAACAACAACAGTAAAACAGCATAGTTCTGGCCATTTTGCACCCAGTGTTTTACATGAAGCGTGTTTTAGGGCAGTGAGTAGCTCAGGGTAGTTTGAGGGCAGTAGGTAGCTCAGGGTGTTAAGATGTTGGCCTACTGAAGGTTGGGAGTTCAAATCCACACACCGCCAAGCTGCCACTGCTGGGTCCTTGTGCAAGACCCTTAACCCGCAACTGCTCAGTTGTATAAATGAAATAAATGTAAGTCCCTCTGGATAAGAGCGTCTGCCAAACGACAATAATAATAATAATAATAATAATAGTGGACCACAAGCTACTGTCTTAACTGGCATTTAAATCGAGATGTGAGACCTAGCCTAAAATACTCCAAGGCCTCAATAGAAATCCGTTAAAAACAGTGATCTAGTAAATTAACCAATTTATTTACATAATAATTAACGGTGTCAATGTTGTTAGGAGAAAGTCAGCATTTTGCTTCTCCTGGATTATGCCGCATTTTCACTTGCTCTCTTGCATGACCTTCATTTGATTCTGTAGGTTTTGGGCCTGCTCTCAAAAGACGTTCTCAAACTCACTGAAAGCTGGAATAACTCTATACCTTACCTTAAATTAAACATTAAATGCTTTAAAGTGTGAAGGGGTTTTTTTTGTTTTTTGTTTTATTTTTTTTTGCTGTTGGCACTGGTGTGAAGCCAATTATGTAGATGAAGCTCTCAGGCACAGGGCTTTAATTCTCTCCCAACATGTAGCGAGTTGTTTCAAAAACAGATGTGGGAAAGATCATCATTTGCAGAGACCTCTTTAAACAAGTGTTTGTTTCTAATGTAATCAGATAAAAATAAGTATGCAATGATCCAGGCGTATTCAGGTTTTTTTTTGTTTTCCAGCTTATTGCGTTTTGGGAAACAACTATTAAATATAGCCCGTATACTGTCTTACATAGAGACATATACAGCAGAACATAACAAGTATCTTGTTTTTTTAGTGTTTATAGTGGGAAACCATGCAGAGGGGAAAATGTGCTCTGTGCATGTGTTTAGTGCACAGCTGGTGAACTCCGTCATTCTGTTTGTATATTCATTATTGACCTTCTGCTTCGTTCCTTTTTAATGCCTTTCAATCATTGCATTAGCCTGTTATGTGTTTTTTAACCTCTTGCATTGTTTAATGATTCTTGTAGATTTGGGCAGTCAAGATAAAAATGGGCACGAGTAAATCCAAGTCTCTATATCTGTGGCATTACCGCTAAAACATTGCCATTAAGTTTAATTACAGAGATGGAAAAAGTATTTGCTGTAAGTTCTGTCAACCAACGGGTTATTTATACCCTGGATATATGAATCTTCCTAATGGATGCAAAATTCTGTAAATGAAATTGGTAAATGAAATGGCATGCCATTATGAAACCTGCACAGACATTAATGGAAAGAAAAGAAGCTTATTTGATTACGTAGTTATCGCAGCAGCACCCAGCACACATCCTGATAATGAAGCCTATTCATTATAACCCTACATTTTTTTGTTAAGCAACTGTGCGGTACTCATGAAGAGACAATAATATACAACGCTCCAGTCTTTTGCACATGTACCATGATCACAAAAAAGATCATGGATGAGAGGAAGTCACCCTCAGAGACAAATAGGTTTGCTTACTTTCAAAAGACTGCAAAGAACTGATTGGAAAGAAACAAAGAAAATGTGACAGTCATTGAGTGAAAAACTGACAGGCAGGACAGAAATTGTTGTCCGCGGAGGATTTTCACAATCTATTCTGCCACATTGCAGTCTGTCAGAATTAGATTTTATTTTTGCCACACAGTATCCATTTGCATGCTTTTATTTTTAGAATGAATATTAATGATGATTATTCTGCCCCTTGGCTGTGTTACATTGCACTCTATTCGTCACCGCCAAAAGCAATCAATTCCCTCTGCCAGGGATGGAAACAACAGTGATTTATGGCACAAGCATTCAGACTCCTGCCCATTTGATCTGCTTGGCCTGGCATCAGTACTCTCTTCATGGTGCTCTCTTTTATCAAATAGGATGCCTGACTGCAGGCAGCATGGTGGTGCAGTGGTTAGCAGTGTCACAAAGGTTCAAGGTTTGATCCCTGGGTCGATCTCCCTCGTCCCACACTCCAAAGACATGCAGGTAAGGTCTACTGGCTACTCTAAATTGCTATAGGTGTGAATATGAGTGCAAATAGCGGTCTGTCTTTGTGTTAGCCTTGCAACAGATTGGCGATCTGCCAAGGTGTACCCCACCGCTCACCTCATTGGCACCAGCTCCCCCTGTGACCCACAATGGATAAGCAACATAGAAAACAGACGGATGCCTGACCGCTGCACTCATGACTCCTATTTATTAACAAATGCTCATACCATTATTAGAAATTCACGAAACCTAAATAAGCATCCACTTCTTGATTTTCCGTTTCACAAGTATTTACTGTATATATTTACGTAGCTTTGCTTAGCAATTCCACATGAAACATTCTATCCTTTTCCTATTCAAACAAACTGGTTAATCTCCCTTTACCTCTGGAGGCCTCCGTGTCCGTGGAGCTGGCATGCCCATCAGCCATAGGGTCTGGAAGCCAGGCGTCCTTCACTGCTGACTTGAAGACAAGTCGGTTGTGCAGATCTTGAATGGGCCGAAAGTTGTTCCTGAGGTACTCCAATGACTTCACATGATCCTGCTGCTCAGTGGTAAAGATAGAGTAGAATGCTTCCAACTGTAGGGCACAAGGCATAAAAAGCAGCAAAAAGTTAATGGTCTGCCATAAACCTGGTTCCCATGGTCACATCCTTCTGAAGAACCACGAACGTGTTCATACTTGACTTAATATAGACATATTGTGCAAATATTGTTATTCACTCTGCAAGCAGTGATAACCTTGTCCCCCACTGTAAAATTCATAGCTAGTGTTTTGACAAGGCTGTCAATGTCTAATAGCTAACAGTGTGTCAACTATTAAGCACACATGTCAAGAAAAAACATCTTCAGGTTGTCTCTGGTGAAAGTGTTTCATTCTAACAGCCTTGGGTAAAGTGATGTCTAATGTGAAAGGCACACACAAGTGGCTAGAATAGAGAGCATGCTGTGTACGACTGGAGTGGGCTGATTGAGTAAAGTGCTTGAACACAGCAGTGTGATAATCCTCACTGGAGGGCAAAGCTGTGTGTGCATCCACACATCCTTTTAGGACCTGATTCACTAATGCATGTGGCAGAAACGTAATGATCAGAGCTGCGAAAGCAATTGCCAATTAGACAGTCAGAAAACTGGACTTTCTGTACAGGAAAAGAGGTGTATCCCTTCAGATGATTATAAGATACTATATGAATAGTTTCATAACTTTATGGGTCATCATGCTGTGGTTCATCAGGTGCTTCAACTGTTCATATGAAACAAGCCTGCTTCCTAGAACAACATAAAGTTGCCTGACCTACTACACTTTCTATGATTCATTGATTCATTTTCAGGAATCATGTTACCCTTCATTAGGGTCACAAAGGACTCAGCTTATTCCAGGACCAAAGGCAGGAAAACACCTGGATGGCTCACCAGTCCATTGCAGGACATCATGCTCACACATTTACACACTTATTCACAGCTTGGGCAAATTAGCATAGCCTGTCCTCCTATATGCCTGTTTTTGGGAGGTGAGAAAAAAAGAGGACCTGAAGAAAACCCATGAGGATGCTGGGAGGATAACTGAAACTCCATTTTCTACCAGGTCTTATCTTTTTTTTTATACGACTTCATTTTTATTTATACAGCTTCATACTTACTATGTAAATCTGTTTATCAGCATATGCTTGCATTAAATTAAAAGGTTTCTAATTCGAATGGGGAGTTCAGTTTGGCTCGTGCACATTCTAACACGTTCATATTCCAAAGAAATGTATTTATACCGAACCCCAGACACAGCTGGGTTACTTGTGTATGCAAGTGTCAGTGAAAGATGGGAAGAAGGATAGGAGGAGGACACTAGTCAGTCAAGCAGAGAGCACACCAGCTGGGGGTGATGTTTGGACATGACTGGATAGGTGACACTCATCTCACTGTCTCTCCATCTGTTTTCTTTTTGACATTTGTTTCTGTCCTGCACTGAAGCTTTCTCCTACCTACAGACTCCATCAATTGAGGCATAAAATCAGACTAAAGCCCGTTTTGATAATTTCGCATTTTTGTCAAATATCCTTGGCAAAATTGCAAGAAACAACATAACTAGGTCTATAACTGTGCATCCAGTGAAATTTCTAGTAAAACATACTGTACTGCAATTTCAGCTATTTTGTGCAAAATCTGACTAGACAAAATAGTGTCTGAGCAATGATCTGTGTGTGTGTGTGTGTGTGTGTGTGTGTGTGTGTGTGTGTGTGTGTGTGTGTGTGTGTGTGTGTGAATGCTTACCTGATGGTAGGACAGGTAAACAGGTCGACTGAGAATGATCCACTCCACGACTTTACTACATGGAGGAGTAGTCAAGGAGCCCATGTAACGATAGTAACTCCCCAAAGAGGAGGGTAGCAGGTCCCTTAAGACGAAAGGTGCAAGATTTGTCTCCTTCTCTGGTGATTGCAACACACATAACAAATATCCCCAAATTAATGCAGGTTATTTCAGATTTAAATAAGCTCTGGGTCATGTAATCATTCTCACTGTACTCCTGTAAATTTCCTGTCATCTGGGAAAACCGAGTAAGTCACCTTTGCCTCCAGTGCATTTGCTAGGTTGTTCCAGAGAACAGGAGAAATTTGGCCTGCTATTTGTATAGTAAATCTTGCACATTGTTTGTACATTGTTTATATGTAGTAATAACCCTCTGAGTGACAAAAGGCCTGGGGTCCATATATATATATATATATCCTCTCATCTACAGACACCGCATTAATGGATATCGGATGCAACAGACAAACTCCGTTGCTATGAATACATAATCCATTAGCCAGAATGTCCGGAACGAAAGTTTAAAAATCCTGGGTGTTGCGAGCTGAGTCCAGTGGTTCAGCAATTATCCGCTAAGATGGCCGTGGCGTGCGCGCTACTAGTTGCTTACAAGCGTCGGTTGAGCTGTGGTCGTTGTGAAGCTATACTGTTTTTTCGGCTATTATTTGAATATTATTTCAATGTACTTACCTATTTATGTTGGTCGTTATGCTGCTTGTCATGTGTACAGTACTTAGGTAGCACTTTTATGGACCTCAGTGGTGTTTTTCCTTGGATTTCCATTATTTTAACACCCCACAATAAAACACTTCACATCATCTGACTGTTCAAGTCAATGGACAACCTCTCCCCCAATTAGTCCGTTAATACAAGGATCAAATGAATATATATATATATATATATATATATATATATACAGTAATCCCCCACTTATTGCAGGAGTTAGGTTCCAGAACCCGCTGCAAAAAGTGAAAATCCGCGAAGTAGCGGCCAAGTAATTATATGGTTATTTTAAAATATATATATATATTTTAAGCCTTTATAAACCCTCCCACACTCGTATAACCATTACCTGCACAGTTATACAGCATACACCCTTTATATTCTCTTAGATATTGGATATGATTCATTGAATTTATGTACTGTATGTACAGTAAACACAGTTGACACAGTATACAAACAACTATTGTATATCATTGAGGAGTTTTATTTACAAAAAAATACGCAAAACAGTTTTAAAAACATAATTTTTTTTTCCTGGTAAAGAACATTGTGATAGGCAGTTGCTGGTGCTGTCTTTTCATTTGAGTAGGTTTTTATACACTCCCATGGCGCCATCAAGAGCATTTCTGAACTGCAAAGCGTGAATCATTTGTGGGTCCCATTCTTCAACCGATGACTTAAGCTCTTTAGCTAACCGTAAAATGGTGGCGAGGCGCTCGAGAGTTAGGCCTACTTCTTCTTCTTCTTCTTCTTCTTCTTCATGTGCTCAATCCTCCTCTTGTTCTTTCTCTTGCTCACTCGCTGACTTGGTCATTTTGGCCAGATCTTCGTCAGTCAGCAGTTTTGAGTAGACCTTGAGCAGCTCAACGACGTCGTCGGAAGTCATGTCATCAATGAATGGAATGATGCTCTTTGCTTAGGTAATCAGCACCCAGGTGACTCTAATTAGCCGCGCGCTCTGATTGGGTAGCCAATTAGCCATCGGCCGATGGCCAATGAGGAAGCATGTACTCTACCAGAAAAAGTCCGCAAACCAGCGGAAAAGCTGCAATATATAATTAGACCAATCTAAATAAAAACCCGCGATAGAGTGAAGGTGCAAAATTTGAGGTGCAATATGGTGAGGGATCACTGTATATGTTTGATATGAAGTGAGATTTCACAAAGGGTTTTAAAGGTCCACTATTTTGGGGATCTATACACTATTCATTAGTATATTTTTATAAGTATGTAATTACCTGGAACTATGAATAATCATGTTTTTCTAAGCTTAGAGAGCTTTATATCTACATAGGGAGCGGGTCCACCTCCACAGAGCTGCCATGCTGTGCTGCTACAGTAGCCCAGAGCGGACAAACCTCTAGAGAGCAGCTTCTGCATTACGTGTTTAAGTGGCAGTGTGAATCCAGAAAGAAGCACCGTGAGAAGAAATCAAAGGAGTCAGTGTTTGCTGGTGCTTTCTAACAAGTTTGAGAAACCAAATTTTGAAAACGGAGGATCATACTTATTATTTAGGACAAGAAAAATCAACACAGTTTGAATGCAGGTTCTTGGAAGTACACTACGACAACAGATGGCCACCATACATTCACATATACATAAACCATTCATAATACATTCCACGGGTTCTTGAGAGAGGTTCTTGGAAGGATGGGACATTCAGTTAGTTGAATCCTACATTTAAACATTGCACTCATTCTTTGAGTATAATTTTTTAACTCACCATGATGAACAACCCGTTTGAGACCGGTGATGATGGGCTCAGCAGCCACATTGTTCTTCTTTCCTGCCTGCAAATGCCAGTGACAAAACTGTCTTTACTGAACCAACACAAACCAAACACTCTATAATGCACACTGTTATGTAGTACACAATCCATAAATGTTTAGGCACAAATACAATGTTATGATATGCTGATAAAAAGCAGTTATCTTAGCTGGTGAATTATATCTTATTAATTTAATTAGACACTAGGTATATATAGAGAAGCATGGTTTGGTAGAAAACCAAAGGAAATTCAACACCTGAAGGAAATTCCAGCATGGAAGTACCACTGTGATTAGCTATGCACATCCAAGCGGAATGGACACATCCTGCTTTAAATGACAGCGTCCCTCTTAGTGCCAACAGCAATGAAACATAATGCTAACAGAACTCACAGCAAGTGTTTAGGTACTCACAGCTTCTTAGTTTGTCAATGCCTGACAACAGACCTACATAAAACACACCTGTGCTCCACTTTCGGCCTGAGAAATAAAGCTGTCACCTGAGGGATGACTGTGAGAATTCAGTGCATGGTTCTTTGTGTCAGTAAATGGTTTCGTAAAACTGAGAAACACGACTATTGCATTCACTCTCTGCATCATAAAATGAATGTATCTTTAACCAAGGCACTTCATTTCAAGCTGCTTCTGCAACAGTTCGAGTGATTGTAAGTATGAGATTAATGCCATAGTTTAAATCAAATCAAGACAGCTGTGAAAAATCTGCATCGGGTGTACAACAAATAGACTGTGTATTCCTGTTCATTCCCATTCTGCTGAAATGAAGCCAAAAAATACCTCTGCCATACTGTCACATTTGCAGCCAGAGTCTGCCCAGTAGGGACTTTCTCCTTCTCGAGTTCGCAAAACGGAGACAAGAGGCAAAATCGTTCCTTTGGTAGAAGTGATCAGACAAACATAGTCACCTTCTCAAATTCTCTTTATTTCATCTATCCACAAAGACCTTTCAATAATACGAATGCATCTAGGAAGGACATTTATCACATGAACTGAAAATTCGCTGATAGCTGGATACGACTAACGTGGAATGAGTCTTCAGTGAGCTCAAGTTTTTGTGCAGATTTGGCTGGATGGATGAGGGCTATATGGCTAAGAAGCTAGCACAATTATACTAACCTTTCCCTTTGAAACTTTTGGTGTTTTAAATGTTCTTAATAAAAAGGCCTAACAGTTTGTATCCATGCATGTGTGAAGAAAAGTTCAAATAAGTAGGTATATGAGTAAATTGTATGGTGAAGTTGACCAACTTGTTTCAACCAAGGCTGTCAAGTGTAGCCATGCCTTTTACTTTATAGTAAAAAAAACATTATAAAAATAAACTAATTTCTGATGAAAATAAAATATGTGCAGATATCATTATAGGAAAAATTGTTTGAGTTAGATATTGTAGATGGAAGGACAGTTTAGACAAGAAAAGGGACATGGGATATAAGCTATTTTGCCACTGAAACAAATGGAGATGCAATGCTAAAAACTGTACTGCAGCCAGCCAGCAGGGGCACTAGACCTGCGGTAGCTTCAGTTTTACGAGATCATGTGCTGTCCATTTTTTATATAGTTGACAAAAAGGTGCCTTTCATACTATATAAAACATTTATTTCCCACTTATAATATAGCACAGTACAGTAGTATCACGCACTGCCCCAAGGACCAGAGAGTCAGAGCAACAGTACAATAAACTCAGAAATAATTAAAGTCATTTCGGCATCGATGCTGCATGGAAAAGTTCATCATTATGCTCTTTCTCTCTTTTTCTCTCGAAAGAACTTTAAACTCAGTAACATAGACACCAGTTAGCAGGTTTATCTAAGCATTTTGTTAAGTGAAATTTTGGAAGAATAGCTTAAGCATCATCCTCATTGACCAAAAAAGGTCAAATTTATTTATTCGTTTTCAGTAACCAGTTCATCCTGGTCAAAATAGCCATTGGTCTAGAGTCTATGGTGAACACTGAAGAGCCAGACATGAGTCCAACGCAGGCGGCAGATCAAATTTATGTACCAGTAATATACACTTGTACATACAGTATTAGCTGTGCTTGTCTTTAAACCCAAAACCCAACTGGTAACTACATGTGTAGCATCTGCAAAATGTGAGGGTGAATTCTGATGAACATCATAAAAAAAAAAATACAACTGATAACATTAATAATTTCTAACTTTTGATGCGTGTTGGTCTGTACAAATTCTTACAAATTATAAGACGATGTGCATTTAATCCATTTCTGTGTGATAGAAAGGGCAGAAAAGGATCCTCACCTGGAAGAAGACAGCCATGGCAGCGATGATTCTCCTCTCCTTTATTGCACTGTTGAGACTCTCAAAATCATCCGAATTATAGAAGAAAATCTGCATCTGTGAGCACACCCAGGGAACTGTGACTAGCATTCATCAGATTTTTTTTTTAATAAGCTAACAAAGCACAGAGCAGCTCACACCTATGCACAGCTTTGCAAAAAAGTGCTACATTACATTGGCGAGGAAATCTTATTTGATTGATTCACAGTTCTTTGTCATGCAGAAAATCCCAGACACATTCCTACAGATATAGTATGCGTGCAAATAAACGCAGGATCTCAGCCATATCCTCATTCAGGAATCTATCCACATTTGACATTTGTGACAATTAAGGATTATTTATTCTCCCAGAGGATGGATTTAAAAGGAAGGCAGAGTTCCTTAACTATTCACTAAAAGATGGCACAATAAATACAGTTCATCTTTGGCCTTGAACACTGTGTCAAGGCAGTCGCACAAAAGAGTAAAAAAAAAAAAGGAAAAAAAAAAAGTCAATCTGCAAGACACGTGCAATGGGAGAGTACACAGAAACGGAGAGATGTATGAAATGAAGGAAATAGGATTAGCACTCTCCCTCTTTCTCTCTTTTTCTCTCTCTCATGCTCTCTGACAATCATGTTCTGAGTCAACTAATTCTCTGCCAACCTCTCATCTTTCAGCATAATTTGCCACATCTTTGTGTTTGCTCGCCATGTAAAATTCCACGTTTTTTCACTGTCCTCCACTGCACCCGAAATGAAGTATGCCCACAGACTTGCCTTGAGACAAGAGGAAAAAAACCTCAACCCCTTTTTTAAACCCTTATTATATGGACCATAAAATGCAATACAGTATTTGCATACGCTGGCAAGCTTCCCACTGACATTGATTCTGGTAGTAATCTAGTTTAATCTGATAAGTAAGCAAGTGGTCCACTTAAGTCATACAGCACTAATTGGATGAGGCTCAGGGCCTGTTCTTTATTTTTTTTTTTTGCATGCAGATAATTTTAACTACATTAATAGTGATACATATCAGTAATGTCAGTTATGCTTGGCAAATGATGCAATGCATATCCCTCTAACAAGGTAGTGGCATAGAGAGCTGTCCACTAAACCCAACCCAGGTGCAATACACCAAATCTATTAGGCAGATCCATTTTGACAGGGCATTTTTATGTTAAGAACAGCCTCTCTGTCCCCAGCTACTAATTTAGTTTAACATTCATCTCTTCAAAAAAATTTTTTTGGTCAGGAAAATTGTAGGCTGCACGCTGCATAATTTCTGAACTCTACTGCCAAGATAATGAAAAGGGGAGGTTTAAGCATGGCTCTTTGTGACTTTAGGTTCTATATTAGTGTTGTGGATTTGTGCAGTTTAGGAAGGAAGTGTATTTTGTTCTTTGTGCACGAGTTATTCTAAATCAGGTGCTCATCTGCTCTCGAACCATCAGAACATCACCCCTGCCCACCAGCAGAGGTCATACTCTTCTGAATATTACATAACATTATTAATTTTGGGATCATTTCCCATTCCAGCAGCTTTGTCTATATATTCATTGTGAAGTCTTGGCCATTTCTGTATTGTGTAAGTTTTAAACATTATACCACTGAGTGCCTTCAATGTTTTCTTGACCTCATTATCCCCAGTGTCTTTTGGATTACGCGCTTGCCGAGTTTGCCTGCCTGAATGGTGTTTCAAGCACCGTCTACCTTACTGCTTTGAGTACTGACTTAGAATTGTCTACTGTGCTTTGTAAACAACTGTAACCTCCACACATGGATCCTGCCTGATTCTGAAGAGTTACATTTGCATTTAAACCAGGAGCAGTATGCTCCAGACAAATCAACACATAACAAGGCCCCAGGGCATCCACATATGTTCTTGCTGAACACCAATCAGCACTTTCAAAACCTTAAAAAAAGAAAGAGGAACAAAGTCTTGCTAATGAGAACCAATTACTCTTCCTCTGACTTTTTTTTTTACTCTTCCTGCAGCCTTTAATGGTGTCCATTTGTAGCTTGTCTCAGCATTCACAGACAGAAACGTATTAGCTTGTTTTCATCAGCATTAAATCACATTAGCCAATTTGCATACACTGAAAAGGGTATTTACTCTGTTAGCATTGATCTAGGGTCTGATAATAACATCCACTTAAACATGTTTAGCCAATATACCTACAACCCAAATTCCAGAAAAGTTGGGACGTTCTTTAAAGTTGAATAAAATGAAAACTAAAATACGTTCAAATTACATGAGCAAATATTTTATTCACAACAGAACATAGATAACAAATGTTCAAACTGGGAAATTGTACACCTTTATCCACATTTCAAATTTGATGCCTGCTACAGGTCCCAAAAAAGTTGGCACAGGGGCAACAAATGGCTGAAAAAGCAAGAA
>JAQMCW010000035.1:15395207-15407878 GCA_030068335.1 Chrysichthys cranchii | reverse complement strand
AACATTGCATCATGAATGCTTAGACATATTTATTGATTTTACAAACCACTAGTACAAAAAAGTCAAGTTACTGTTTTCATTTAATTTTATCCCCTTTGTGTAGTGTCCATAACTGTCTTTTAAGTCAACTTTTTTTTTTATGATGTTACATGTTAGGACCGTGATAGTTTGCAAACATCAACATTACATTGATGCCTTTACACCTATGTATTTTTTTTTTAAGAAAAATGCTAAGGGAAACGAATACATTGAAGCATCCTAAAATTGAGGGGTTACGGACACTACCGAATTTTCATTTCGTTATTTACCAAAGAGAAATCCTTTGTGCTTAAAATTGAAGTAGCCCTGAAATATAAATAATTTTTTAACAATACTTATTATTAACCAACTGATTAATGCCAATTTTACCCAATTTAGGGTTTATTTAATATATATTTTCTATCAGTTTATCAGACATATAACATAAAGCCTATGTTTCCTTTTTAGTGATTTTGCAAAATTCCCAGCTGTAGTATTTTATGTATAAAATCTTTAGTTTCTGACCGATTTCTTTACTTTAAACACAGTTTTTTTCGCCACAAATTTCTGTAGACATACAAATTAACATGAGTGTTGATATTTATTGTGGTAAGGAGTATTTTGAATTGATAGAAATATGTTTTTACAAGTGAGGCAGTATAACATTAAAAAATAACCATTTTTTGAGCACATTTGAATGAATGTCTCAAGAATAGATAATACTAGCAGCTTGAAATTTTCAGCAAAGCAAGATCTAACAATACAACACTAGGCAATGGTCAAAGTAGGTCGCTACCTCATTTATTTTTGTTGTACCATTCATATAACATGTTAAAAAAAAACAAATCAGCACCAATACCGTGATTTAGCCGTAATAAGCAAAGATCCAGTAAAAGAACACATTTGAAAGACATTATATATATGCGGGATGGATAAGGACCAATGTCTATAGTGTATTCGATTTTTAAAAATACAATAAAAAAAAATCTAATACATCTAATAATTCCCTGGAGTCATCTACAGTGATAGAAAAGATCAGCGAATTGACAAACCCTGCTGAAGCTTTCTCAAAACCATATAAGTTCATATAATCTCATCCAGTGAAGACACAATATGACTCCCACTTATTAAATGGGGCAAAATGATCTCAATATTTGGACTCAGTTTTGTAAATCCATATTTAATATGACTAAATGTGATTAACATACAGCTTCTTCAGTATGAGATTAGTCACAGAACATGCACAACTGCACACTATGTATGGCATGGGGTTTACAAAGCACTGCATTTTGGTTATCCACACCAGCAAATGAAAATCCCAGTAACACAGCACAATATATGTATTCTTATCATCAAGAAAACAGTACTACGCAATTTGAAATGCAGAAATTAACTACTCATAATCACATACATCTTTTTGCCAACAATTTACAGCTTTAAACATATCTTAAACACATCAAAATTGTGCATTCAGGGTTATATCTTCACCTTTTTCTGATATGTTGATGCTCATAAAGGAATCATTTTTAGTATTCTACCACCCACACACAAATCATAAGTATATATTTGTTTATAAGAACACTCACGTATAGCACATTACATTCTGTATGCCTGGGTGAACAACACATCAACAAAGCCTTAATATTTAATACCGTTCAGTCTGCACGTCTATCCGCTACTCATTTGGCTGTTTTGCTGTCAAATTATATTTCTGTACAAACCAAAAACTGTCAGTTTTGTATCTGTTGTTGTGCACATGCAATGTTGTGTATTTTTGTGCTCGCTTCTCTCCTTTTGTTTATCTGGCAACCAACTGTATCTGGATGGGGAACGAAAAGTGCAAAAAAGAAGATAAATTGAAAGATATGAATTTAAAGAATTTAATGTTCTCGTAATTGCAATACACTACATGTCAGCCTTACATAAGTATTCACAACGCAATAGGTCATTATGTGAGCAGGTTTGAGAAAAACTCTTTCTAATAGTAAAGCACATAATATTTAATGCTCAATATTTAATCCTATTCAGTCTGTCTTTCCACTATTCATCTTTGCCTTGTCATTTTTGCTCCTCGATATCTCGCTCACCCTGTTGTACTGTTTTTCTTTCCTTTTTGTTTCGTCTTCCTGCACGTATTGGGCTGTTTTGCTGTCAAATTGTGTGTTGTTTTCAATTTGTTGACATGCATGTGCACTGTTTTCTCTCCCTGTTCTTAATTTTCTTTTTCCTTTCGCTCTCATTCTTTTCTTTATTTCATTCTCTTTTCTTGCCTCCTATCTTAAGCATCCGTCAAAATTAAATTTTTATACTACTACCACAGGATCACCACAGGACTATAGCTGCAAAAATATCACTTAGCGGTGGAACAGTCTCAACAGAGCAGTTTTGAAGATATTGAAGATGAGCTGTATTCTCTAACGGTGTGGCTAATAAAGTGGCCGGTCAGTAAACCAACCAGTAATGTTGTTGTGGCTTCCTGGTAAGAAATATTACATTATATTATACGTAAGACATTTTACATACGCTTGATTATAATCAAACTATTTTCATGTGCTGATATGATTTTTGCATTGAATCCAGCCAAGAGTTAATGGATACAAGTGATTCTATCTCTACTGGAAACACACATTCATAAAAACCCATTAACTAAAAGTCCGTGTACACACTGGAAACATTATAGAACACAAAACGGAATTCCAACTCAAACGGCGTTGCGTAATAGGAAATCCCAGCCCTTCCGCAACCAAATAATTCAGCTTTGTGTGTATGTCTGAAGAAACAATGGAGAGTGGATGAGCTCATGCAATGTGCTATTGTGGTTTTTAGTTCACAGTAGCCACCCCTGGACAATATCCTTAGAGCAGTCTAAATATGTCTGAACCTCTACATAAACTATTCTTCCAAAAACTTCTTCCAGCAGGACAATCCATAGCTATTGTTGGTGATCAGAAACCTCCTTATGACACAGTTACAGCCCAAACTTAATTTCTCCATAAAGCCATCAATATTTATGTATAAGGGGTCATGTTACTGGAAACAATATTTGGTGTAAATATGTACTGTTCTATATGACACATCCAATACACCGAAGCTCAGTATGTCATGTGAACAAACTCACTGTAACCTCAGTAAAATAAATAAATAAACAAACAAATTAAATTAATTAATTAAAATTATCAGTACACACCCTAATAATTTATGTTATAAACATAATAGTCTTCCAGCATTTTTTTGTTTTTTGGAATTTTGTCCAACCTGTCAGAATAACGATCTCTCATATTTTACAAATAATAACTGTAATGGGTTTGGGTGATATGTAGTGTAGCAAGAAACAGGACCTAATAATTAAGGTTGCATTCAATTCGTTTTCATCATTCTGTTAATCTTCTATTTTTTTCTGAACCTTCGGAAGCTTTTCTTCATCACCCAAATACATTTATTTCCCCCCGTGGTTAGACAGCAGAGATTATACTTCTACCAAACTCCAGATTGTAAATGTGCATATAATGGCATCTTTTCGAGGCTTTCAGTGCTCTGGCTGTAAATACCGACAGGACAAACCTTCTAACATTTCTGAGGCCACTGTAGTGCTTCCTTCTGAAATCCCTTACTGCACGTTCAGCGATACAGTGTACAGCAGTGGTCACCAACCCTGTTCCTGGAGATCTGCCTCCCTGAAGACTTTCGCTCCGACCATAATCGTGCCCTCTTGACCATCTAATCATTGCCTTAAGAAATTCTTAATCAGCTAAAAGCGGTGTATTAGATTTTGGATGTAGATGAAACCTGCGTATCCAGGAACAGGACTGGACCAGGATGGAGAAAACCTGATGATGAATGATTATCAATAGCCAGGTGACTAAGCCAAGTGCAACCTGGTGCATCCTTAGATGACAGAACCTTTTAGCCACAGCATTTATCAGCCCTCTAATAAAGCCATCAAAACCTAATACAGAAAGCAGAGCCCAACACTAATGTGCATCCTTTCAGGTACATTAAGATAACCTGAGCATTTGAGAAGCATTTGTGGTTGAAACAAGACAGCAGCCATCTACGTCTATAAATCAGACCAATTTGAAAGGAAAAAAAGGGATTAGTGAGAATATCTATTCCACCTCAGATTTTTTTCTTTTTCTTTCTTCCTTTCTTTCTTTTTTCAGGACTGTGGTGGTGTACAATGCCCAGCAAACGTGTTACAATATTTTGGTATCAGCAAGCTCTCTTTCTGGCTGTGCTCACATCCTATACCTTTCATGGCCATTAAGCATCCGTATGCTCTCTAGGGTCCTGTACAGTATAAGGCTGCCTAATGAGCACAAACCAATAATCCCAGCCTACCTGTTAAAGTAAAGGAAACCCTTGTAGAGATTTAAAGGAAGCAGAAAACACAACAGGACCCCATGCACGGTCGGAAAACGTTCTGCTTCTCATTAGATCATTTGGTTATCTTGTAGTCTACATTTAATGCAAACAGATCTCAGTTTCAGAGGCAAATAAATCGAACAGTAAGTGCTCCTGATGGATGATCTCAGACATCAATAAAGACTCCAGCAGAGTAATATGTCCTGTGAGCACTTACAGGCTCCGGACCAAACATCCTCAACGTTACATCACCTGCAAGGCTCTAAGAGCAAAATAGTCCAGGGAAGAAACACACACACACACACACACACACACACACACACACACACACACCTATAGCTCTGAATGAACACCCAGAGCGTGCAGTTAACTTAGGCTGGGTTTAAATAATAAATAAACACTCTATACATGAATGATCCCCTGTAGATGTTATTTTCTTCAGGCAGCCTTAGGGTTATCCCTAGGGACAAAAGCCTTGCCCATGTTTAAGCCTGCTTTTCTCTTTCTCTCATTATATGAATAAATATTCACACCAGGTGTGCAAGTACAAGCTGGTTTTTCCAGTGACTATCAATGCGAAGAATCCTTCATTCCTGTTTTCTTGCATGCATGCATGCAAAAAAAAAAAAAAAAATGTTCAGCAAACTTTTTTGTTTGTTTGTTTGTTGGGTTTTCTCTCCTTCTTCTCGAGTGAAATCCACTATCAAATGTGTGCATGTCCACTTACCAGGATGGGAGCTGATGGACTGGATGAGGAGCAGAGACAGTCCCCAGTACAAGAGTCCGTAACGGTGCAGGTTTCTCACCCTCATGTCACTCGGACCAAGAGGCCGAACAGCCAACCAAACTGAGAGTCAGGTCAGAAGAAACGCCGGATTTCACCACCAAAGCGCTTCTAATTGAAGGGCTGCACAGGAGAGCAGTTTCGGGCTGCACACGGGTAGGAAGTCGGAATGTTGTTGGACATCTCGCGCATGCCGCGATCGGAACACACGCTTCACATTTTCCGAGCTGGATCCCGCCGGTGCGCACTTTAAAGCCGCTCTGGTTTGGGTTTTCTCCACCGCAGAGAGAGCTCGCGTTCAGCGGGAAGAGCGCGCGCGCTGCTGCTTCCTGCAGGAAGTTGAGAACTCGAGCGCACCAGCAGGAATCTGTTTCTGGGTTTCTTTTTCTTTTTTCTTTTTTCTTTTTTTTTTTTTTCCTCCAACATCAGCGAGGCGGGAAGGCAAAGCAGAGTCCTCCCCCTCCGGATCCTAGCGCCCTAGGCTGAACCCTGATGTCTGATTCAGACACATGCAGAGCTGGTGGGGATATATTTAAAATGAGTAAATAAAATAAAATAAATAAATAATTTAAATTAAAAAAAAAAAAAAACAAACAAAAAAAGGCTTGCGTGTACCGTTCTTTTCCAACACCCTACACGGAAGGAAGTCATGCACGTTTGGGTGTGTCAGGTCTCATGGGTAGCCTTAACAGTGGAGGGAAGGAACTTCACCATTTCCTATTTCCAGGTGCACTTTTGTGATGCGCAAATTGCGCACATGACGCCGCATGCGTGATCACTGTTTTGGACTTTGTATTATAGGGATCTACGCAATCAAGACACATTTTGAAGGATTAAACATGTAGGGGAGGTTTCCCCCAAGGTGTGGGGAAATGTATGGAAAAGGCATATGCTCTGTGAGGTGGTAATAAGGGATCTGCGCCGTGGTTGTGTTTATAAGTATTGGTTTGGGATCATTTCTCCCATGTTCGGGTTTTGTTTTGATTTCTAGTCCTTTATCTTCAATGTCGGGTGCCGGCGCTGTCCAAGGTGCTGAAAGTGTGCCAAGCCTTTGGCTTTGGGAAGGCCTGTCCTCCCCCACAGTGCTCCAGCATGTAGAGTTCAGTTTTTCTGCTTTCTGTGAGACAGGAGCATTTGTTTATAGGTGCTCAGTTAAACTGCACGTATTTGCGTTATTTCAAATCCAGAAATGGTTCAATCGACAGGATAAAAACGCTTAAAGTCGCATCTCAAATGCACGCTGGAATGCAAAATATTACAAAGGGAAACATCTCAGCTTCTCAGTCATCCGGAGAAAAATGTGTCCTTATGGCATAAGCCGATGAACTGATTTATCACTAAAATCTTTTCTCAGTGTTGCACATCAGATAGCCTTTTCACAGTATCAAGTCAAAGCCGGCATGAAGATCAGAGAAAGGGAACAGGACAAGAAAGGCTTCTCTATCCTTCATCTGTTATCAATTTGTCACACTTTATGAGAAGGCTAACTCAAACTGTTACTGCCACCCTGACTCTACACACAAATAAAGAAATTCTGCACACTTCTGCAAAAAAAAAAAAAAAAAAAAACCACTTCCCATTGCTCAGGCCAGTTTCGTGAACACTTTCAGTATCTACCTGCCCTGTCACAACTGTGAAGCCAATACTTTATCATTAATTATCCGCTCCAGGCTGTCTCTCTGCAGCAGGTATAGGGTTTAGTGTTTTGTGAGTCATCTACAGTGAGCTCCACAGACAGCTCTTATAAAGGAGAGGCAGTGGGGATGATGAACAGCAGGAGAGTTTGGGAGAGAACCCAGCTGGACTTTAATTTGAAGAATCTGATTAAATTCAGTATTTAATTACCCTTTTCTCCGAGGAGCTGTTGGGGACTGTCACAGTGTTCTGTGTGTGTAGACTGTGAGCCATCTGCCTGCATTTCTGGAATTCTCTCTAGTGACCCCAGCAAAGCATGTAAACCCACACACACACACACACACACACACACACACACACACACACACACAGGCAAAAAAAATGCTTTATTGAAACTTCTGACATTATGCAGGTAGTTTGACTAAAAGCCAGGGCTGTATCACAGAGAATTGTGACAAACTCCATGCGTACCAATTTTATTAGACTATAAAACTCACAATAAAACCCTAATTAGTTCCTTAAACAGTCCCCAAAATGTTTTGTCATGAGACATGCATCTCAGTCAACATTAATTAATATTGACACCTCTTTCAGAGTGTTTCCATGTTCAAACACAAGCTCACTATGCCTCCCAACCCTCACCCTCCCTACTCCACACTACCCTGTGCCTCTATATTTAACGGCACAGTTTTTATTATTTTTATTTTTTTAGTATTTCTCCAATGATTTGACCTTTTGTGTGTAATAATGTAGATGGTGGAGTATATCAATTGTGTATCACATATTCAGGCAACAACACTACAGTACATGAAGTTCATTTGATCCATGTATTATAAATTTGTCTAGGGGCCAAGAGTCATGTTTGGCTGTGCCTAGTAGATTCGCCCTTGGGTTATGCATTGAGTGTATTTACAAGGTCTAGAGTACATACTTTAATTATATTCAAAGTATACATAATTTTATCTTAAAATAAGTCATTTTATGTGCCTCATTTACTGTTGCATTACTTAGAATTTATGAAGTCCCTCAAAGAACAGCACAGTTGATGGCTTGCTAATAGAACAGTCCATTAAAGACCCCCTAATGATATTCAGGTGAGTCAGAAACCACAGGGGGCTTCTTATTTTTGTTATCTCTTTCAGCGGATGTTATCGCTAGTGCTGATGCTAATCAAATACTGATCCGAAAGACCTATTAAATTATTCATTTAGCTCAGTGCATCTCTCTACATTCAGGTCACTTCTGGTTTGAATGGCATCTGGATGCAAATTATTCTTTGGTTGAATGATGGAGGCTAAAATGAGCCACTGGTTGGCATAGGCTAGGCTTAAATAAAGTTGATAAATATAACAGGTACCTTCCACAAGTATGGAAGGTTCAATGAAATGATCTGCGTCATATAGTTCAATCTGCATGCAAGTCACCACTGTAATACTGAGTGTATACAGAATGCTGCATTTAACTTATACATGCGCTTTCTGAACAAGACCTACTAACAGATACTATCCTGGGGCAACTCCTCCAAATAAGGAGGAGAAAACAGCAGCCGTGTTTCTGGCAATTTGATATGTTATATTCTGTAATTAGGTCATTTTGGGATTATGCAGCTTAGATTTTGAATTTCGGCAGAAATGTGCTGTGCAGATCTTCTCTTCCTGGTCTGTTTTACATTTCTGCTTTTGCCTTCCAGCACCTCCAGGCACTGTGTGTTAAGCATTTAAAAGGCTCTAACTTGCTTGGTTAGTATCCGAGTGAGGGAAACCAAAAATCAGGAACAACCTAAAAGCCTGCAGGGGGAACAGCATGAAGTACTTCAAATTTGACGAAAGTCTGACTTGTTTAAAAAATGCTGAGGTGTGGGAACATGCCCAAATACATATTAACAACCTAGAAAGTGTTTGCAATATTTGGTTTAATGCAAGACTGGCAGATCAGCAGTTCTGTGTGAAACCCTGAGATTGTTTTCTCCAGCATAAAAAGGGAGTTCGCGAATAGTCAGGAAAAGCACGCAAAAGTGTTTAATGTTTCATATTGTTGCCCAAATTAGAAAACCTTGTTAAAATATTAACTATATTCAAAGAATTTGTGGCAGACTCATTTTACATAACACACAAACCCCTCAGACGAATGACTTAATCTATGCATACCGTCAGTGACATCCCTCCTGAATACTTGTACCTCTCAGCACACTGGCTGCAGTATCAGTTTGTCAATATCCTTAGAAATCAGTTCTCCCAAGGACATGTACAGGAGGGTCAAACACAGCTGCTCAACTTAATTATGCTGATGGCAGTAGGCAGCTAAAAGCTGGAAGGTTGTTAGCGTCCAGAAAAAGTCCCTTTGCTGTCCTGCAAAAAAAGCCGATACTCTGCATTGGCAATTGCAAGTCATGCATTTTTATTATAAGAGCCTCTCATAATAGGGCCTCGGGAACTGAGGTTAAGCGTGAGTGCTTTTGACAATGACACATAGACACTGGCTGAATTTGAATATCTACAGAGGAACCCAAAAAATGTATACACACTTCAACAGTGGTTATCTACGCCCATTTTTAAAAGCAAGAAGGCGCACCACCACACTACCACTGTGACATGAGAGCCTATCTCGAGGACATTCAACCCTTTGATGCCTACAGAAGTCTAGTAATACCACTTTTATGCAGATATTTTTCATGTTGAAGTGTGTATACATTTTTTGGGCCCCTCTGTATATATAAGATAAAATGTTGTACTGGGCCATTTCGGATGTGGAGCTGTTTCGGTGATTGATTGGAAGCCCTATATTTAGAAAGATCAATCCTTGAACCAGTTGCTGTGAAAATGGATCTATGCTTGGTCCCCAAAGTAGTAATAATTGAATGCAGTGAAAACATTAGGGCAAAATGAAAGCTGTAATATTTTTATTGAGGTATGGCCAATTTTAGTAACCCAGAAGAGCAACTTGAACTTGGCTATTTATCAGTTTGAAAGTATGTGACTTGATGACCAGATCTATGATGTATGACTTTAGGAGCTCATGTGGGGAAGTGTAGTATTCTTCCTTCCAGTGGGACCAGCCTAGCTGGAAGCTTTTCTGTCACCACTATTTGTCTTTTATATTAAATAGGTGGTGCCATCCATTTTGTTAGTCATTGGTCTAGAGGACACAACTGTACCTTCCTATAGATATGTATATTTGAACTATGTTTAATCTTAAAAATAGTATAGTAATTTGGTTTATTTTACCTCTCTTAAACCAAATATTGTTTACAGCTAAAGCAGAATGAATCATGTATATAATGTATATTTGCTGGTGTTAGGTCAGAGGACTTGATGTGTGATGTTACCATTTGTCATGCACTGGAGAAAGGGAGCATTAACAACAGTTAACATTTCATGCAGAGATATGAGAGGAAGTTAGCCTGGGGTACAGTCGCAATGCACAATGAATGTCTTGACTTCTTTTACCCACCAAATTTCCTTAATTCATTTTATAACTTTACAAAGGGGACATAGAAGAAGATATAAGGTATAAAAGGAACACGAGCTTTTAAACCTCACTATTTCATTCTTTGTTTATGCACGAGCTGACATGCAGTCTAGAGTCAATTATAAGAAGAGGCCTTGGATCAATAGTGTACAATTGTTGTCTTTCATCATGATGAAATGAAAAATCAGAATAAAAACAAAAATGAGACACAAAACATAGGTGGCTCAATTAACTGCTTGGGTTTTTTTTCATTGTGAAAGACACACTGCACTGATGAGACAGCTATGTAAAACCACAGGACACTGAATATATGAAAAGATTACAAAATGCCTTCATAACAATATGATAACATGTCCTTAAAGGGGTTAGAGTATGATCATCATGAAACATTATTTAAAAAGCTCGTGATCAACCTTTGTCTGGACTTTTAAAAGTTACAACAGCAGTAAAATCCTCCCAAGCTCCCACCTACACTAGATCCATAAGACCAACCCAGACAAACAGCACAATACAAAAGTAAAAACAAACTTTATAGTTATAGTTATGATAAGTAGACATATGTGCACATTTCTATAAAGTTTTCTTGTCATCTCTGATATGGCACCTCTACATCAGTGAGGGTTAAATACCTTCCTTTAGGGCCCAACAGTGGCTTGGCTATGGTTCAGTGTATATGCAAGGAGAGTCACGCTTTGGTTATACATAAGATTGTAAATTATTTAGAGGTTGACAACTTGCAAGAGACAGCTGAACTCAAATAAATTCACTGTGCAGAATGCATTGAGGCTGAAAATAGTCATGCATGGAGAATTGTGGAAACATTTGGAGAGATTCAGAAGACAAAGTAACAGTGCCAAATTCATAAAGAAGTGCTGTGCTGTGTTTGTTTCCTTCTATAGGTCACAGATCCAGGCAGATATACCAGACATGGTGGAGTCCAAAGCTGCACATAAATGTCTCAGATTTCCCACCTCACACCCTCTACGAACCTCACCAGGATGAAGGGCTTAATAAAGATGAATGAATGAATGTTTACAAATGAATGTACCCAGTGTAACCATGGTGAAACCTCCAGAGTAAGAATGAGACAGCAAACTAGACAACGATTTACACTGTTAACAGGAGAGTTCAAAAGTTCATTACCATTACCAGACTGTGATTGAAAGAACGCATGCTAGTAATTATGGAGCATTTAACAAAGCAAATGGAAGCATCCCTAGCTGCCCTTCACACATTCACTGCTGGGGTTGAAGTATTATTGCTGGATTTAATTCCCAGGGTGCACCCTTTATGAGCAGAATTATAAAAACAGTATTGCAAGCCCTGGGAATTAAACAAAAGCTTCACTATTAATTCCAGGAGCAGAGTTCAGACCTAGCTCAGTGTACAAATCAGGGCCTGAAAGAAAGAGCTAGAATACAACTCTTTTCAGTTGGACAACACAGCCTGTAGGATTTCTCTGTGTGAAAA
Organism: Chrysichthys cranchii; assembly: GCA_030068335.1. NCBI lineage: Eukaryota > Metazoa > Chordata > Actinopteri > Siluriformes > Claroteidae > Chrysichthys > Chrysichthys cranchii. The sequence continues at coordinate 15,396,141 of JAQMCW010000035.1, read as the reverse complement.
CAATCAGGCCAGAGCTACCCTCGAGTTACCCGGTTGCTACAGTCAGGTATTCAAAGAAAGTATAAGAATGAAGGTTCTGACATTGCATCAAAGGTAAGGTTTACTACAACCCCAACAAATAGCATTTCTTAAGCTATCAATCTGAACCATGACCAGGCAAAAAATAAAAATTAAAAATAGGAGCAGGTGTTACAGATTAATTACTGGCAAAATAAGACTACTAACTAACCAAGCAATTTGACTAACATAAGCAATCTAACATTAGAATACACAACAAGGCACTGCTCACTGTATATTTAAAATAATTTCAACGTGACTAGACCCAAAGCCAGTCAGCAAATCCTGTCTAGCCTCGAACAGCTTTTATTAACACCTCATGTTGTGGACTCCTGAGAGGCTCAACAGAAAACATTTCAGCCTATTGTTAGGAGATTGCGAGTTTGAATTCCATGGCCGTCAGTTTCACTCCCCTCTCAATCAGTGTAACACTAAACAATCATGGACACCTGGGAGTTTATGTATGTGGAAGAGGGTAGATAGCATTTGCCTCTGAGCCTGCTGCAATACCGTGTTAGTTGGCTTCAAATGTCTTGATGGAAGCATGTGTTTGGCTTCCCACTTCCTGGTCAACAGCTGCTGTTTAGCAACTTACAAATGAGCATAGCAACAAATGTAGCAACTTTCTGAGCAGACAGTAGTGACTGTCCTACACCCAATATTGCTCTCCAACTCACATCACATCTGCTTATACTGCATGAGTACAGAAAGCAGGTTTGGTTGACCCACTGCCAGTGTGAAAAGCCATACTCGTCTGTGCAACTGATCATTAATTACATTTGATCCTTAAAGTTGTCCCACTTGCATACTTCTTAAAAACTCTTCTTGGCTATACAATTATTAAAATTAAGCTATTCCATCTATACTCATTTTCTTT
>JAQMCW010000035.1:15360377-15371076 GCA_030068335.1 Chrysichthys cranchii | reverse complement strand
TGCAAAAACTGCACTGAGTATCGTTCTTAGAGACTCCTGGGTGGGCTAGGCTAGGCTACAAATACTATACTGATTACCGTTCTTAGAGACTCCTGGGTGGGCTAGGCTAGGCTACAAATACTGCACTGATTACCATTCTTAGAGACTCCTGGGTGGGCTAGGCTAGGCTACGAATACTGCACTGATTACCGTTCTTAGAGACTCCTGGGTAGGCTAGGCTAGGCTACGAATACTGCACTGATTACCGTTCTTAGAGACTCCTGGGTGGGCTAGGCTAGGCTACGAATACTGCACTGATTACCGTTCTTAGAATCTCCTAGGTAGGCTAGTGGTTCGACATATATCATCTTCCACTTTCAATGCAGTTATCGGAACGCATCTCCATTGCAACTAAAGGACTAAATTTACTAGCATGTATGGTGACCATCAGGTGTCTGTAGCATCCATACATTCACACGGCCTTGCTTTTCTGTTCTAAATAATAAGTATGATCCTCCTATTTTCAAAAATTGGGTTGTCAAACACTGTTTCCTCTTCTTTGCCTTTCTTCCTTCTTTTCTGTTCTTCTTTCGGATTCACACTGCCACTTGTAAAAACGTGAGACGCACAAGGCGCTCTCTGGAGGTCCGTCTGTTCTGGGCTGCCGTAGCCGCACAGCATGGCGTCTCTGTAGATATGCCCTATGTAGATATAAAGGGCTCGTTCGAAGCTTATGAAAACACAACAGCTTGCATTTACAGGTAACTACACACTAATGAAAACATATGTATAAATTCCATGAATATATTATGGAGTATATACTCCATTTCTGCTAATAGATACCCCCAGCATCCTACATAGTGGACCTTCAAATTGTAGATTATCGACTAAGCTACTGCTTGTTTAAAAAATAAAGCATGAACACTCATTTCAAATGAGTGAACACTAATTAAAGCTAAAATAAAGGTCTCTTTGTTCCTTTCGCTCCAAAAAGTATTTGTAATATTGCTCTTTTGTGCAGGGGTAATGTGCTGGCCTTGTAAACAGGATTTGAATCCTGCTGTTGTCTTTGTTTTCCTTTAGCTTTGAAGATTACATTGATTGTATTTCATGAACCTGTCCAAGGTTGAGGAAAATCATAGTTTGAGTACATAATCTAGGTGGTCCTTTGACAACACCGCAGTTAAGTCAGAAAAGTAAATAAAAAGATCCATGAAAATCTTAAATTGTAAATTGTAAAAATAAAACATAAAAACACGGCATCCCATGCTGTTGTAGAAGAACAACCAACGACAAGTGGCGTGGTTCTGTTACCGCCCTGACATAATATAACAGTGTATCCGGAAGTATTTTATTCTTCCTATTCAGCAGCAATTACAGCTAACATCTTTTTACTATTATAACTTCCTATAACTTAAAGGACGACACACCATACATTTGTCCAGTTATAGTTGCATTTAATGTTGTGAATTGTCCGTGAAACCAATTCACTTTTTTTTTTTTTTTTACTTTTTGTTACAACTAAAACAGTTATTCCTCCATCAGTTTCTATTTATTCTCGCTCAGAGTTATCCCTTTACAGGGCTCTAAGTGAACTACAATGGTACCTTGACACACAACATTAATTCGTTCCTGGAACAAGGTCGTAGATCAAAAGTGTTGTAAGCCAAATCGAATTTTTTCCTCATTAAAATGAATAGAATTTCTAATAATTCGTTCCAAACCCCCAACAAAACACACCAATTTCTTTTGTTACGTGTTTCAAAATAAGAGAAATGTCCTATATAAATAACAAATCATGTATAAAACAATAATAAAAGTGAATGTAAAGTTTTATGAAGTGTACTTTACCTTGAGGATCACAAGAAGCGATGATGGAGGTGGAGCAGTGAGGTGTAGGACGGACGTTGGTGGTGGGAGGAGGAAGAGATTTGTTTACGTTACGTACGTCGCCCTCTATCGCCAACTGAACACTTGCTGTATGCTTACAGAACATTGCTAAATTTATTCTACACTTTACGTATCGCTAAACTTATGCTACACTTTAGCGCTAAACTTAACTTAATGGGAGAATTACTCCGCCCGTACTCCATGTACAAGTCCGTGACGCGCACACCTTGAGCGTGTTTTTCAATGGTTTCCTGCTTTATATCTAAGGTAAGTGGCCTCTTCTTCTTCTCAGCACCAACGTTGCTGCTCACTTTCTTAGGACCCATGATGAAAATACAGGGTACAGGACACATAAAGTTCCAAAACGGCACAAAGAACACAAAACCAAGTGAGAAATGCTGCGGTGATGCTTACTCAGCGAGCTCGACACGTGATCCATAGGTCGGCTCGGGGCAGACTGGGACACGGGAACATGTAATGGCAGCGGGCCACACAAGACGTGATGAAATCGCCGATGTTGTATCCCAAAAAACTGTTGTATCCCAAAGCAAAAAATAACCCGACATCAACCTCGTATCTCGGAAATGTCGTAACCTGGATCAGTCGTAAGTCAATTTACCACTGTACATTCAAGCTGGCTAAATGCACATCCCTATACTGTGGTAGCTAGCTAATTTTTTTTTCTTTTCTCATTCTTATCAAGCACAAAAGCACAAAAACAAACAACAAAAAGGCTTGGATATTTATACAACACCAATTTTAACATGATCATTTTTGTAATCTAAAACAACAAACAAAACCCTTCCAAACCTGTTTTTTCATCCAAGAATTGAAAGCGTGTAACATTATATAGCCTGTACTACACAATGAAAGTCTGATAAAACACTAAATGAAATCGAATGAAATCAATTAAATGTGATGTTAATCCAAAAAAACAGAGGAGTTGGGAGGGAAGGTGTAAATAATTAGTCAGTGGGCTGCGTGGAAAGAAATAACAAATTATTAACTGGAAACAAAGATTTCAAATGATTGTTTCTGTTCCAGTTAAAAATGTGCACTTGTTCAAGTTGTGTTTTTGTTTCTAGTAAAATAATGAAAAAGGTTCCAGTTTCATTTTTGTTCCTTAAACAAGTCCAATCCACTACTCAAATATAAAGAACGCAATATATCTGTAACAAAGTTTGGAGGTCAAGCTGAATAGTTTTCCATGATTTTGTGATATTTGGTATCTATTCTGGAATTCTGGCTTACTAAGAACTTATTTTGCCCAGCCCCAGTGGTCATCTTGCAACAGATGAGCACTGCTCATCAGTTGTGTACAGTACGTAATGTTAATACAATAAACCAGAATAATGATGAAAAGGTCAGCCTGCATTCAGGAAGCCACCGTTTCTTCTCTGTAAAGCTGGCAGCTGCAGACAGAGACATTACTCTTCTCTTGGGCAAGTGTGTGAGAGAGAAAGGACTCTCTGATTGTAGCAGGGGAAAGAGGGGAATTCAGGAGAAATGAGCCTCCGGCTCGAAAATACATCTTACACACTTGACTGGACATGGACTGCTACACTGTCAGGTCCATTTGCTTTCATTGATTGGTATGTTGAGGGAGAATATACAGCAGTAAACTTGCTACCCTAAAGATTGATGCATGTGTGGTCATTATTTTTGATTTGACAGATCCTTGCTTTAGGAAATGCTAATATCCATATGGCTGCACTTTATGACACTGTACACTTCAGTGTCCTTTTTGCAGACATACACGATCATCTATGAAATGGGCTCGTTAGAAACCACGGAAACTCTTCTATAAAACACTTCTATATTTTTATAAGCTTAATCAATCTAAATGTAAACATGCGTAAAACTTTGTGTGCTACTTTTGTTTTCTCCCACAATGTATTACAAACGTTGAATTCATGTTTAAGATGTAAACATGCATATGCCTGATTTGCATTGTGGCTATCTTTCTGCAAAAGTCTCCAGCTGCAATTGGAAGCATAAATCATGTAGCTTTAGAGCCAGGGAGATTTTCAGGTGGCAGAACTCCTAAAGTGCATTCCAGCTTAAAGGTCTTTTGAGGTCTTTTCCTGTTGTTCAAGCGCTCATTAATCAGAGTGTAATTAATGTGTACCCATTAATGCGCCCCCCTCTCATTACCTTTATCATTATATCTTACCTTACATCTGAAAGTAATCTTCACTATTTTTTGTTTCCAAGTCTTCCTGTTTGACTGCCAGTTTTCCTCTGGCAGGAACCCCACCCTGCCCACATGTGTTGGTTTATTGTTTTCATCTGTGTGTTCCTGCTTACAGCTCTCTCTCTCTCTCTCTCTCTCTCTCTCTCTCTCTCTCTCTCTCTCTCTCTCTCTCTCACTCTCACTCCCCCGTAGTCTCGAAGCTCTATGATAACCAACAGAAATGTGCCTAAATCTACTAGCAGTTGAAGGTAGTTGTAATACTACACTGAACCCCCCCCGCAAAAAAAACAAAAAACAAAACAATAAGAGGTAGGTCAAAACACACACCACCCAGGTTGAGGTTTGAGGTGTCTCATCAAAATGCAATTTCACTACTTATACTAACAAAGATACAGCAGATTTTAAATGTCTTGGAGCCCTGAAACATTTTAGTAGAACAACATTTTTTTTTTTTTACATGTGTATGCAGACCCAGGTACGAAGCTACAGAGCGAACACTACAGAAACAACAACTAAATGCTGTCAAGAAAACTGACTCTAGAGAGAATATAGGTATGTTTTAATGAAATATTACAGGCAAAGATACAAAATTCTGAGGCAGGAACCGACAACAGTTCACAGGCAGGGTCAATCAGTCAGACATACAGAATATCGAAGGTCAAGCAGAAACTCAGAGAACCAGGTAGGCAAAAACAAGGTCATACACAGAGAGCTCAAACACAGGAAATCAAGGCTCGACACTAGCAGTCGCTGGGGCTTAACTATTGCGAAGATATTGTGTGTGTGTTTGTGTGTGATACACCTACATCCAATCAGTATTCAGGTGACTCAGGAGTGTGTTGGTACCTGTTGTTTTTATATGTGGGTACTCATGGGAGTTGGAGTCTGTGCCTGTGTGTGTGCTTTGAGAGCATGTCAGCCACGTTGTCATTGTGCAGGTGCTTTTGGGAAGTGGAGTTTGTAGCAGAGTGAACAGAACAGGTGAAATGAGAAGTCTGTGTCACTGTGGATGTGACACATGGTAGCTAGGCCAAAAACACTATACCGTAATGTCCTTGAAAAACAACATGTAGATTATTTGTCACCTCCGCTGTAGTATTTGATTCAGAGTAAAGTCACAGTGCTGGATTTGATAGGATACATAAGATTGATTGAAGCCCCTAAAGGCAACCTAATCTTTATATAACAGGTTATTTTATTACAATAACCTATTTTGGGTATTTATTTGGAGCAAGCAGCTTGGTTAAAATGTGACTGCAAGGGTTTTGTTGCATTCCAATTGAGGGTTGGTGGAAAAAACAGGGAGGAAGACTGTAAGGAGACAGGATGTAATGAAAGCAGGGCAAATGTACTTTCTTTTTTCAGCTCCTCCCATTAGGGGTCACCACAGTGAATCATCTGCCTCCTATCTCTAGCATCCTCCTCTGTCACACCAAACCTCTGCATGTCCTTCTTCCATACAAACATGAATCTTTTCTGTGGTTCTTCTTTTCCTCCTGCCTGGCAGCTCCATCTTCAGCATCCTTTGTCCAATATATCCACTATCCCTCCTCTGTACATGTTCACATCATCTCAACCTTGCCTCTCTAACCTTGTCTCTAACCTGCACAACCTGAGCTGTCCCTCTAATATACTTATTTCTAATCCTGTTCATTCTGGTGACTTCCAATAAAAATGTTAGTATTTTCAGGTCTGCCACCTCCAGGTATGTAAACTTGTCCACCTTCACTACCTCTATTCCTTGCAGCTTCACTGTTACACCTGTCTCCCTCTCAGTATTCAGTCTTGCTTCTACTGACTTTCATTCATCTTCTCTCCAGTGCATACCTCCACCTCTCCAGACTCTCTTCCACCTGCTCCCTACTCTCACTACAGATCACAATGTTGTCTGCGAATATCATAGTCCATGGAGACTCCTGCCTGACCTTATCTGTCAACCTGTCCATCACCACTGCAAATAAGAAGGGGCTCAGAGCTGATCTCTGATGTAATCCCACCCCCACCTTTAAACCCATCTGTCACTCATACTGCACACCTCACCACTGTCTCGCTGTCCTTATACATGTTCTGCCCCACCCTCACATACTTTTCTGCTTCTCTCTTGGCATCCTATCATACACTTTCTCTAGATCTACAAAGACAGTGCAACTTCTTCTGACCTTCTCTATACTTCTCCATCAACACTCTCAAAGCAATTGTTGCATCTGTAGGGCCCTTTCAGGTCATGAAACCATACTTCTGTTCACTGACCATCACCTCTCTTCTTTACCTAGCTTCAACAACTCTTTCCCACACCTTCATGGTATGGCTCATCAGCTTTATCCCTCTGTAGTTTTATCAGGCATCCTCTCACTCTCCAAGATTGTATTAAACAACCTGGTCAAAAACTCCACTGCCCTCTCTCCTAGACATCTCCATACCTCCACAAGTATGTCATCTAGACCAACTGCCTTTCCACTTTTCATCCTCTTCATAGCTTCCCTCACTTCCTCCTTAGTAATCTTCTGCACTTCCTGTTTTACTAACTTTCCTCCATTTGTCCTTCTTTCTCTTTCATTTTTCTTCATTCATCAGCTCTTGATGTATTCCTTCCACCTTCTCAGGACAATCACTTCACTCAGTAGTACATTGCCGTCTCTGTCCTTAATCATCCTAACCTGCTGCATATCCTTTCCCACTCAATCTCTCTGTCTAGCCAATCTGGGATACAAATCCTTGTCTCCTTTCATAGTGTCCAGCCTTGCACACAATTCACTATAAGCCTTGTCCTTTGCCTTTGCCACTTTTCTCTTTGTCGTACACCTAGCCTCCCATTACCCCTGCCTACTTTCTTTATTTCACTGACGATCAAACTTTTTCTTTGCTAACCTCGTCTTTTGAATACTTTCCTGAACTTCCACATTCCAGCACCGAGTATCCTTGTCTTCTTTCCTCTGTCCAGAGGATACATCAAGCACCTTCTTGGCAGCATTTCTTCCAACTTAAGCTGTACTTTCCCAGTCATCTGGTAACTCTTCACTACCACCCAGATCCTGTCTCAGCTCCTCACTGAACTCCGTACAACACTCTTCCTTCTTCAACTTCCACCATTTAATCCTTTCGTCTGCCTGGACTTGCTTCCTGTTCTTGATTTCCAAAGTCATTCACCTTGCAGTCTCCTATCTCTTTCAGACTGCACATTCGGCGTAAGATATAGTCCACCTGTGTGCAACTTCCTCCACTCCTGTACATCACCCTATGTTCCTCCTTCTTCTTGAAGTATATGTTCACCACAGCCATTTCCATACTTTTGTCAAAATTCACTACCATCTGTCCTTTCACATTTCTCTCCTGAATATCGTATCTACCCAACACTTCCTCACCACCCCTGTTCATCTACATGCCCATTGAAGTCCTCTCCATTCACCACTCTTTCCCCCCGGGGACACTCTCTACCACTTCATCCAACTTACTCCAGAATTCCTCTTTCTCTGCTAACTGACATCCAACTTGTGGGGCATACACACTGGCAACTTTCAACATCACCCCTTCGAATTCCTGCTTCAGACTCATGATCCTGCCTGACACTCACTTCACCTCCACTACACTCTTCACATACCTTCAAGATTACTCTTACTCCATTTCTTGTCCTATCTACCCCATGGTCGAAGAGTTTGAATCCACCTCCAATGGTCCTGGCCTTGTTTCCCTTCTGCCTGGTCTCCTGCACGTATAATTTATCTACCATCCTTCTCTCCATCATATCAGCTAACTCTGCCCCTTTACCATCCATCATAGTCCCTACATTTATAATCCCTACTCTCACCTCCACACTCCTGCCTTCCCTTCTCTCTCGCTCCCTTCATACACGTCTTCGTCCTATCCCCTTTCATTTCCACCGGCGCCCTGTTAACCAACAATACCTGAGGCAGTCATTGTTAACCTGTGCCCCAAACAATATGTAAATCTCATTGGGCAAATGTATTTTGTTAATCTGAAATGGTTTCAGACTAGATAAAACCAATTCTACATTCAAATACACAAGATTATATACGATGGGAAAATTCTTTTGTTCTTTTCTGTTCTTTTTTGGTCTTTAATTTTACTTCAACACCTTGTTATCACCTTGCATGTGAAGTGAAGAGGAGTGTGCAAGACTGTTTTTAATCCCACTCCTGCTTGCGCCCATAGAAATTCCTCCTGCAGATATTTTTGTTGTTCTTTAAAGCTAAATACATTTTTAATTTAAATCTTTCAAATCAATGAATTCTGTTGTGACCAGTGTTGCATGTTTGGAGCCTGTTGGGTGCACATTACTATCCAATAAAACAGCCTTAAAAACAGCTAAAACGTAAAAGAGTCAAAGTCTTGCATGAATTAGATTAGTAAAAATTGTTGTTTTGCATGTTGTATATAAGTGATGATTCCACTTGTTAAAATAATTATATTGATGTAGTTTGGAAGTTGGAAGCATTCCTTTGAGATTCTGGTCCATGTTAACATGGCAGCATCAATCAGTTCCTGCAGATTTTTCAGGTGCATTTTCAGACTGTGAATCTCCTGTCCTCCCAAAGATGCGTAATTAAATTCAGATCCGGTAAGGTCTGGGAAGTCATTGTCATGTTCATGATACTAGTTTGGAATGTCTTTTGCTTTGGGACATGGTGCATTATCATGCTGGAATTAGTCATAAGAAGATGATAAATTGTGGCCATAAAGGGATGCATATGGTCAGCAACAATACTCAAATAGTCTGTGACATTCAAATGATTGATGGGTATTGACAGGTCCAGAGTGTGCCAAGAAAACCTTCCCCACATCATTACACCACTTCCACCAGCCAGGACTGTTAACACAAAGCCAGTTGGGTCCATGGATTCATGCAGTTGGTGCTAAATTGACCCTACCATCTGTATGCCTCAGTAGAATTTGTGATGCTTCAGAATAGGCTACATTTTTCCAGTCTTTAATTGTCCAGTCTTGGTGAACTTGTGCTCTCTGTAGCCTCAGCTTTTCGTTCTTGGCCGGCAAACATTGGAGCCCAGCATTCTTCTGCTGTGGTAGCCAGTCCACCTCAAAGTTTGATATGTTGTGCATTCTGAGATGGTCTTCTGCTCACTACAATTATTCTGAGTTATTGTAGCCTTTCTGTCAGCTCCACTGACCTCTCACCTCAACACAGTATTTCTGCCTGAAGAACTGCCGCTCACTGGAAATCTTGTCTTTATTGAACCATTTGGATGTTTTTTCTTTATTGAACAGTCTGGCACCAGCAATCATGCCACAGTCAAAATCGCTGATCACGTTTTCCCCCATTCTGATGGTTGATGTGAACATTAGTCAAAGCTGCTTTCCCATATCTGCAGGATTTTATGCTTTGCACTGCTGTCACATAATTGGCTGATTAGATAACTACATGAATGAGTAGGTGTACAGGTGTTAGCATTTCAGTTTATTTTTCATGCATAAAAAATATTTCTCAGTTGGTAAAGCATTTAATGTCTTAAGTGCCTGAATAGTTTGTCAAACTCTAATGAAATGTGCTTTTTCTTTTTTTTTTTACACCGTTTGGTTGCTGTTGCTTTCTGTCCTCTGATGAAGAATTTTTCTGGAGCTATTGCTTCCAGTGCTGGCAAGCCTCAGGCTTTATCTAAGAACTACATTAGAACAAGTTTAATACAGGGAGTTCATCTGGAGTTTAATATAACACAAAGGTTGCACGCTCTGGGCCGGAAAAATTGAGATGATATGGGGAGTAATGGTTTAGCCTAGTGCTCTGTGAGGAAATTTAATTCTGTGATAAATGTATGCCATAATGTTTCCAGTAATACATCCATTTCTTCCTTGCATGTGAAATACAAGTCTCTAGTAGATATGTGCTTTGAGGAAAGCTAGATGGTTACCAATATATCACCATCTGCTCAGTCCAAATATGGCCAAATCACTGAACATTTATCTTATCAACCATGCCCTGGAAGTAGGACATCCAGCTAAGTATCGGTGCAAAAAATAAATTACTATGAGGAATATGCCAGCATTTGGTAATGTTCATGTTTTGAAGACAGTTAAGTTCTAATAAATAAAAGCTTTTACTGATAAACTAAGATCATAGCCAGGAATTACATGTCACTTTAAGTGTTACCTACAAGGCACTCTGTTGTTTTCCATAACTGTGTTTAACATTATTTTCTATTATTAAAGTGACTACATATTAAATAAAAAACAGAAAAATAATCACACTGTCACCATGTTGTAAAAACAAGCCATTTACTAGAGTTACTAGTAACACAAAAGATCCATGAACAAGTTATATGAACAAGTTAATATTACAAATTACTGACATTATTCTGGTCCTGGTCATAGGACATCCATAACTAAATGTAGTCAGGTGAAGAAGCATATTTGGCAACTTCAACCGACATTCATGCGTCTCTGCCAGGTCGTAGAACCACACGGATTTTTCCCATTCTAAATAAATGCTCCTCCAAGTTTAGATGTTTGGAAATCTAAAATGTTTTTGTACTGATTCAGTGGTGCAGAATTCATTATATTATTATATAAATTATACAATTAAATACACACTAGCTGATTCCCCAGTGGCTTCACTCACTGAGTGCAAGGGAAAAAAATAAAATGCAGTATTTATAAAATAAGTTT
>JAQMCW010000035.1:15309435-15323459 GCA_030068335.1 Chrysichthys cranchii | reverse complement strand
TTTGATATATGAGTGCTTTGGATTACAAGCACGTCTCTGGAACGAATTATGCTCGCAATGCAAGGTTCCACTGTATATTCAAACTGTATGTTAGCTGGCTGTAGACTACATGTGCATGTTGACACTGTAAAGATGAAGAATTAGTTCATCTTTACCCCCCCCCCCCCTTAAACTGGAAATAATCTCAAACTTTTAAAATTGCAGTGATGCAACATACAGATACTCTGTGCTGAGGCGAATGGAGGAGCAGAGAGAGGAGGAATCTGATGAGGTACACTTTTTTTTTTTTTTTATAAACACTTTCCAGATAAAGATCAGGAGGAACTAAAGATTTGTCTAGTTCTGTTCCACATGCTAATTCTGCTGCATCTGTGTATTTATTTCTCTCAGGATCTCCTGGAGTGACACCAGACGTGGTGTGGATTTTTTAATAATAATTCTGGATTTGTTTTCCCCTTCATAAACAGTTTGTCCTTTTCAGCTCTCTTTCTTCTGTCCTTGGTTTTAATGCCAAAGCCATTATGGGCTTTTAAAGGTCACATGGTGCTGGTAAACTCTGTAGCTGTGAACAGTAAGATGATTTATTAAAAACTGTCTTCAGGATCCAAAGTAAAGCAATCACAAAGGGGAGATCAGTGAAACACAAGCAATGGGTTTGTGATTATTATTGTTGTTGTTGTTGTTATTATTATTATTATTATTATTATTATTATTATTATTTGTTACAGGAAATAACAGCCCACTATTTTCAAAGTTACTCTTAATTTTTGAGTTTTAAGGAGTTGGGATTATGTTTGATCCAAACCTCAACAGCTCTTCCAAGCAAACAAACAAAAAAAAAACCTTTACTTGAACTTAATGTTTTCTGCTGGTGAAAAGTTCAGGAATCAGAAGCTACATGGCTTTGATAATTGGTCAAAATGTGATTGTACACATTTAAATAATACGTCTAATATTGTACTTGTTGGATCATGTTTAGATAAGTCTGTATAGAGGAGGTCCGTGGAGTTTATTAACAGGTTGAGAAACCCTGTTATACAGTATATCACAATAAATGACTTGGCTTTATCACACTCCGTAATTTGTATGACCACGAATTTTATAGAATCTTATGCAGAAAGGTTTTCTTTTCTTTATTTATTGTGTGCATCGTAGTTACAACACTTCTGCATCTTTCTCTCCCATTCATGATTAGATTTATGGGCAGTTGTCTTATCAGGCGACTCTCTTTTGCACATACTTGGATTTCTTTTAGTTTTTTCTAAATGTGAACATGGGTAACATAAATGTGTTTGGTCTACCAGTATTCCTCTCCTTTATTATTAATTATTAATTGAGATAATGATGTTAAATTAGTCTTGGATTAGCCTATATTGTTATATTCTTTCTGTATCGTTTTGTCTTGTCGTATTTGTTTTAATATGTTGTCTGAGAATGTGAATAGATTTCCTTGTGTTAAGTTTGGTAGACTGATATGTTGTTGCGCTACTGTTGGATTGTATACCTTGACATGTACCTTTGAAACACTGAAAGTTTTTATGCCCCGAAAATATCTAATCAGTGATGGCTGTAAATACACCACTCAAGATTAAAGTTATTTTAAACCATGTTGTTGATTTAAATGTTTAGTTAACTCACTCTGAATAAATACAGCTGATCTAATAACAGAGGGTGGTTTATATAGTGGGTGGTGCAGCGGGCAGCCGGTAACATAAGTAGCGTTACTTGAGTTACTCGAACTTGAGTCTCTCTGGTTTCCTCTCATCGCCCCAAAAACATGTTGGTAGGTGGATTGGCTAACATAAATGTCCCCTAGGTTTGAATGATTGTGTGAATCAGGATAAGCCTCTGATCACTGTAAAGATCTAAAGAACTAAAAGTGAGTGAGAATGTTTATGTAGTAGCTTTGGAATCAAAGTAACAAAATTCCACGCTATACAGGGAAAGACTTAAAACCAGGCATGCCCAATCTTATCCGGAAAGGGCCGGTGTGGGTGCAGGTTTTCGTTCCAACCAAGAAGGAGCCTCACCTGATTCCACCTGTTTAATCAGTTGACCTAAGCTTTCAGTAGGTTCAGGTGAGACTCCTGCTTGGTTGGAACAAAAACCTGCACACACACCGGCCCTTCCTGGGTAAGATTTCAACAGTGGAGAGAAAAAAAAATTTGCGTTCAGGGTGTGTAACTGCTTTGGTAGCTCCTGGGCCAATAAACGTTCCTAATCCGTGACTTATTAAACAGCTCCTTCCAGTTTGTAGCCCAGTTTCAGCTATACAGTATTTTTAAAGGTAGACAAGATGAAACATCACGGTAAGGATCCTGTAACTTTCTGGTTAATCAAGCATTTGCTACTAAAATAGGAGCTTGTAGAAGTGACCTTTTTTTTTTTTTTATTTCCAGAGCTGTCCTTTGTTGTCACATTTGTGATCATCACTGTCTTAATAGGGGGATTCCTTTTTAAGCAGTCGTCTCTTCAAGAGTCTGTAAAACGTTCGTATGCCACAAGTACCGTGCCACACACTGTTTGCTAATTATTTTATAGTGTTCGTAAGTTTTTATTCTCTAAAAACCTGTCTTTCAAATTAGGTATGCATTTAGTTGAAAGATCTGCATCAGACTGTGATTCTCCAGGTGAGCTTTACAATCATATAAAGTAGCTCACTGAGTATTATTATTATTATTATTATTATTATGATGATGATGATGAAGCCGACATGTATGCACTCTTACATTTGCTTTATAATCTAAAGTTAGGGAGAATGCATAATGGAAATCAGCCTTAAATACTTAGCATGTTTGTATGTTTGCTGTAAGATAATGGTACGTAACATTCTGTTTAGCTTTGTTTAAGCCTTATGCAGGTTGCTGCCCTCGAAAAGTATGCCCTCCAGACCACTTCCCCTTCTTTCTACGCAGTGGGGCAGCCAATGTGGTCGGGCCAAAGATCGCTTTAACAACAACATGTGTGTACTGGAAGTTTGTGTGTAGAATTTTCATTAATGACCCTTGATATATGCTAGTGAATTCTATCTTATATTTACAGTTGAGTGCAAAAGTCTTCATACCCTTCAATTAAAATAAAGATGACAATTTAAGTTATAACAAGAAGTTTTTAGGTTTACATAACAAATATGATTGGTAAGATAATACTGTAATAGTGACTGCAATTTCACTTAAAAGTATGTGTTGCCCTGCAATAGAAACTCCATGTGACTATGAATGTCGCCTGTCCATATTTTACCTTTATAGCTGCCTGTGTATCTGCTGAGTATCTTGGATTGAATTTGGTTAAATATTTAACCGCACACCACTATTCTTGACATTATTACATGTTGTAATTCTACCCAGTGTCATATAATGGGTTTTTTTTTCCAGTGCATTGTCTCCAGAAATTATTCACCCTCAATGAATATTCATTTTTTAAAAATATATTGCATATTAAATGTAAACATATCAGAACGGGATTACTCCTGCTCCTTTTGAAGTGATCCTCTACCGAAATAAAACCAAATATTTTGTTTAAAGAAATGTTTTAAAAGTATTAGAGGTGTCCTCATATTTTTGGGCAAAAAAAAAAGATTTAAAAACTGCTTAATTAATAAATATTTACCTCAATTGTCCTTTGCAGCAGAAGATTTGCGTTGTCTTGGGTGTTTACATGAGCTTTGCACTTTTTCATTTTGGCATTTTCTTTCAATGCCAACTCTGCCAACTGACTTGAGCAAGTTTTCCTCAACAATTTGGATCCGTTTGGCTTTCATGTTCCACCAAATCAAAAACACAAGCTTTCTCAGAAATGGCTTCTTATTGGTCGTTCTCCCATAGAAGCTGAGATCTGTGAAGAGCTGATATTGTTGAGGTCTGCATAGATTCTCCTGTTTTAGCCAGTTTAACCACATTATTGTTGTAGCTGGACTCCTGGACACTTCTCTGACAATGGCCTTCTTGCCAGAGCACTCACTGAGGCCTGACCATGGTAGCAGGACTAATCTGATCTGGTGTTTCAGCTTTGAGACATCCTAAAGTTAGTCATATTAACTGTGAAATCATACAACTGGACCTAAGTGAATTAAAAAAAAAAAAAACAGGTGTACACGGTTTCATATATTTATTGTGAGCTCTTAGAGATTTAATATAAGTCCTAATATAGATTGGTAATACTTGCTCATTTAGATTGTAAATACTTAGCAATTATGCAGGTTGTAGACTTTTTATTATTATTTTTTTTATCATAAATAGAGCGGTACATCTCCAGCATGCAGAGAAAAACCAGGGATACAAACCTTTGCACTCAACTATGTCTATTTCCATTTCTTTTCCCAGTGTAGTGTCAGGAGGGCTAAACAACGTTGGATGGGGTGTGAATATTGTGATCGTGGATGGTGAGTTTATTTTAAGATGAGATGACGAGATACTTATACTGTGTTCCATTCTACTTGAAGATATAATACGTACAAGATTTTGTCATAGTTTCCTGTAGAAAACTAAGTTCAGCAGCAACAGCACTGTCACCTCACAGCAAGAAAGTCCTGGGTTCGATCTCTGGGGTCGACCTGGGCGCCTTTCTGTGTGGAGTTTGCATGTCCTCCAGTTTCCTCCCACAGTCCAAAGACATGCACAGAGGGGATTAGTCTAATTAGCTACTCTAAATTTCCCGTAGGTGTGAATGTGAGTGTGAATGGTTATATATGTCTGTGTGTTGCCCTGCAGTGGACTGGTGACCTGCCCAGGGTGTACCCCGCCTCTCACCCGAAGTCAGCTGGGATTGGCTCCAGCTTCCCGCCGCGACCCTGAACAAGATTAAGCAGAGAATGATGAATGAATGAATAATAATAATAATAATAATAATAAAATAGTAAATAAACTGCGTAAAAGAATAAAATAGAATTTAAAATCACACCTTTAATCCTTTTTGAAAATAAGGAGCGGTAGGGTCTGATTTTTGCATTAGTCCATTTTCCCCCTGACATTTTGTATCCGTATCTTTGTTTTTCTCTTCAGATAAAACTGGGAAGATATTGAACAGTGACTTCTTTCTGAGTCATCCTGGAGGTAGGTTTGTAGTATCCCTGTGTGTTTTTTATTTACAAAATATCTAACGCACATTGTACATAATTCATATGCATGGTTCTATTAATATTTTGAAACCTTTTAGCTGTTCTCCCTATGTCCGTATTTGTTCTCTACTGTTGTAGGATTGTTTGATTTTCTAAAGACGATACAAAAAGGAAATGTAGTTTTGGTAGCCTCATATGATGACCCTGCAGTACAGTGAGTACTTAACCAGTCTTGATTACTTTTACACAGTCAGCTACATCCAGATGAATGATAATATTTGAGAAAATCGGTATCAAGTCCATGTGTTGTCACTAAGATTATCCTTGTGGTTATATTGTGTCCCTCGGCGCTGCAGGTTGACTGATGAGGTCAGGGAGCTGTTTGCAGGAATGGGCAGCGGTATGGTCCACTCTGTGCAGTACAGGGACAGCTGGGTGTTTGCAGCGACAGTTGGATTAAATAAAGAGAGTCCATTTGAGAAGGTGTGAACCTCCAAAGATCAAATATTTGAGGAATTTTTGTAACTCAGTAATGTTCTACGGTAATATTACACTCATAATGTAAGTGAATACACTGGCGACTTTTTGAGGCCATGCAATGTTTTGCTTGCAGAAATGGAAATGAGATACAGTATTAACAAAATTCACATGAGATTACCGTGCATGCTGTTAAAATTGCCTGTGTGCCCTGCCCAAAGGTGTTGCCAGTGTAGGAAGCATATTTGCAACACGCTGGGCAAATTCATTATTGGACTGGGTATAATTTACTGATTAAAATGTTGTTTCTTAAGAATTTGAACAAATGTTTACAGATGGCAAGTAATGTGTGTTTAATAGTTTATCCTCCAAAAAATGTCTGACGTTCTTCTTGAAACATGCAGCTCATCGTGAATGATAACAAGACGAACGCATATGGAGATTGGCCAGAGATGGGGGAGCTTGGTGGCTGCTTTCCCAGAAAGTTTTGATCAGCACTAAATGAGCCTGCTGCACCAGCCACCTGGAGACCATTAAAACACAGAGCATTGCAACTGCGGGATGTAAATCATGACATTTTGAACTGTTTCCAAATGTTCGCATATGGATGCCTGGATGTATTAGCCATACATTGACCTTAATTTGAATCTTAATTTGGATCAGAAAAAAATTCAAACAAATACACACTCTCACACAGACGTGCCAACAGTCTTGTATTTTCGGTATTATGAGCCAGCTTTGTTAATATGATCATATCTCATTTAATTGTTTACTTAGATTATCGTTCCAACCTCCAAAGCTCTAGCTCTGCCCTCTTTCTTTTTTTGTTGCCCACTGGCATGAAAGCACAGTCATGATTCCATAGCTGCTCTTAGCCTCTGTTCTTCTTTGGGTGTGTTTTGTTTCCTGTGCCCCATCTTCTTCAAAGAAACTACAGAAAGAAACCCCTATAAACCCCTAGACCTGTCATAGAGACAGAGGAGGGTGCAGGAAAGTACTTCATAAGTTGTTTTTTTTTTTTTTTTTTTATACCCAAGAGCTACTTTATAGCATTTAACTTTTACTCATCCACATTCACAAACTGTTCATCAGTGGCAAAACTTTGAGCAATGTTGCTATAGGAACTATGCATAAAAAAAATCCCTGCTGTTTCAAAACAACATAATTTTTGCAGAAAATATTTACTGGATATTACAAAAAAAAAGTCCATGTAGTTTTTTCTATACTGTTTCAAACCTAGGTTATATCAGGTTATCTTAAAGTTGTACTTCTTGTGGATTTGCAGTACAGTCGATCCTCTCATCTACGGACACCGCATTAACGGATATCGCATGCAACAGACAACATCCGCTGGTCTGAATACATAATCCATTAGCCAGAATGTCCAGTATGAAAGTTTAAAAATCCCAGGAGTTGTGATCTGAGTCCTGTAGTTCATAAATTGGCCGCTAGGTTGCGGTCTTGTGCGTGCTACTAATTGTTTATAAGCGTCGGTTGAGCTGTGGTCGTTTTGAAGCTATACTGTTTTTTCGGTGATTATTTGGTGTTTTTCACTGTTTTTCTGTCCAGTGCCATCATTATGCCACCCAAAGATAAGTCTAGATAAGTCTGAAAATGCATAAGGGAAATGACATTTACAATTGTATTTACATATTTATTTACATTAGTATGTCCCCCCAATTAGTCCGTTAATGAGAGGATCGACAGTATATCTTTTCTTTCTCGTCTGTATCGTACTGTGCATTAACATTTTTTAGTTTAAAGACAGTTTTCTACCTGCTCTGCAACTACAGAATTTTAGAATGCTGACACTTTTGCAAAATTTAATGGATAGATTGTGCGCCTGGGCCAGAAATGAGGTGGTTGAAAGCCAGATGATTCCACAAGCATTTTAAAGCCTGTATGATTCATACACACACACACACACACACACACCCTCTACCTCTGCAAGTTTTCTCTCAGCAAACATGGATGCCGTCGTCTTTTTCTTTCATATCTGAACATTTCATATTTCAGCAATGACTGAAGAGGCGAGTACATAACAACCATTACATTAATGTCATTTGCATTAATGTAATGTGAGATACTTATTGTGATAGAAGCTTCCATTATGAGAAGAAAATGATCTGGAGAAAAACCGCCACTTGGATATAAACATTTACTGCATCACGGATTACGCCTGAGGCAATTCACAAATTTATGTTAAAAAAAAATAAAAAAAATTCTGAAACTTTTTCCTAAATCCATTAGGGAAGTTGAAACAATGCCACTGTTTCTATTCTCTGTTCCATATGTTGTCCACAGGCAGACTATAGCCTTTAGCACCTGCATTCAGGATGTGCTCAACCTGTTATCGGACCCAGTACCGCCACTAATTTGTTTTTAATATTAGACTATTCATGTATTAGTGTGTAGTGTGTAATATATATACAGTATCGTGTGCAGGTTCCAATCGCATGGTGTTATATGATCACTCTTTCCCGGTTTCTGATGTAGGCTCTGCTTTAGGCTCTGATCAGTTGTGAGATAGAGGAGAACATTTGGACCAGAACCACCTGCTGTGGCAGCAGACAGATGAGGGCTATTATGAAAAGCTCATTAAGCTGGGGAAAAAAAATCCCATAAAGGCCTCCAGGAGCCACTGGGAGTCCCCCCTTGAGAGCTGCACATCACTCACAAAAGGTGCCAAACACAGCCAAATATGCAAAGCACTCCCCTCAAAACATCACTGATCAGTCCCACTGATCAATAACTGTGTTGATGTCTAATGCCCTGTGCTGTAACAAGAAGTTTCAAAAGTGGGTCGCTACAGTTG
Organism: Chrysichthys cranchii; assembly: GCA_030068335.1. Lineage (NCBI taxonomy): Eukaryota > Metazoa > Chordata > Actinopteri > Siluriformes > Claroteidae > Chrysichthys > Chrysichthys cranchii. The sequence goes on along the minus strand of JAQMCW010000035.1, from coordinate 15,315,111 downwards.
CTAAACATACCTGTTGCAACATGTTCAAGATGTGGATGGACGTAAAATAGCACTGCTCACATGCAAAACAGCAACTCTGATGCACATATATATTTTTTTAATTTTGATTGATTATTATTCCTATAACAATTCCCTGAAATTAACCTGTCAAACGGATATCCGTTGCATTCTGTTCAGTGTGTAAGAGGTGAGAGACACTTGAAGCAGTAAAAGCAAGTGTGTATGATCTACAGTCAAAGGGCAACTCTTAAAATCTGGTGAAACAGCAGCTAGAGATCATCTCTGGTCACATTCTGATCATGGGAAGTGTTTCTCACTAGAGGGCAGTGGTAAATCGAATTCCTGCACTGTGTATGTACAGGCAGTTCCCGGGTTACGACGGACACAACTTACGGCAAATCCGATCTTGTAAACACTTAAATAATGACCCTAATTCAGACGTACAACCGCTGACCCGATGTTATGACGAATACGGCGTTGGCGCGTGACGCAAGCGGGTACAACTTTTTATTATTGTTCAGTGCGGCGTAGGAATACAGCGTAAGCATGCAACACGCTTAGGCCAGTATACGCTGTAGACCGCCGTTGGGTTGCGCTGTTCTTGCTTTAGCTTATCTTTTTGCCCTTTATTATGGCTCCCAAGTGTAAGGTTGATTCTTCTGATGGCAGTGAATCAAAGAAAAGGAAAGCCATCACAATGGAAGTGAAATTAGACATAGTCAAGCGGTCACAAAACGGATCAATGCCAACAAACACTGGTCGCTCGCTTGGCCTTAGTCAGTCGATGGTCGCTACCATTATAAAGGATATGTCCCTTCCAGTGTGCAAGCCAACCACAGGATTAAAGGTACAGTAATGAATTCTTCACTTGTTTTATTTTATAAATGTTTTAATAATAACAGTAATACTGAAATTATTATTATGGTAATATTGTTATTATTACTTACAGTATTATTATTATTATGATTATTACATATTATGTATCTTTATTATATCATCTGTACATTATAGTATAATGTTAAGATCCAACTTACAACGAAATCCCATTTACACCCAGCCTTAGGAACGGATCTCTGTCGTAACTGGGGGACTGCCTGTATCTGCCTGGGTGCTTCCATCTAATTCTGAGGCTGATAAAAGTATGATGTGCCTTCGCACAGAGGGTTTCTTCACAGAGGGTTTCTTCACAGAGGGTTTCTTCAGGGGTGGAAGCAGACATTTCCTCAGTGCAGGAGCTGCCCAGGAGGTCTTCATACACTTGAGAAGGTAAACCCTTTTAAAAGATATTCTATAGCAGCCATAATACCAAGATAGCCATAGTGTTCGAAAATCCCCAGACTTCCTCAACAGTATTTTTTTTTTTTTTTGGTGTCAGTCGGATTTATCGATTCAAATAAGAGGTCATCGTAAATTGAACTCTTCCAGATAATGAAGTACATGGTTCATATTTGTAGCAGGCTACACTGAAGGTATTTTTTCTTCTGTAGCAAATATATATTTAATCACATTTTTTGAGCATCTGAAGAAGACGGTGAGGGTAAATGCTGTAGAGTAAATACCACAAGCCCAGAAAGATGCATTATCTATGTATTACTCTACATTCAGTCTTTGATTTGACTCTTGATTTAATCCCAATTGGATGTTTCATGTTTGTCTGCAATGTTCACATTTTGGTCCAACATAAGCTTTCTTCCTCTTTGTATGTATACAAATCAATACGCATACATACAGTACACACCTTGGGAATACAGCCCTAGAGTCCTACTACACAAGAGTCGTTTTCCCCCCCAGAAGAATTTTGGTAAGGTATAACAGGATGTAAAGGCAGCTTAACCAAAGTAATCTTTAAAAAAAATTGATTGCAGTAGCTTTACTAAAAGCCTGGAGCATCTCCTAATGGACAACTCTCAACTTGCACCTGGTAATAATTGAGATCGGTGACAGAATACCACAGAATAATCTGTTTAATTGGCTGGTTAGGTGATACCCTTGCTGCTATAAAGAAAAAGAAATAGATATTAGAAAAGACTTTTGGAATGTGGATTTCCTTTCCCTGCCATGATTAGACATCTAGTCATGTGTGTGCTGTTTAAAAAAAAGTAATTGGCTGGTCAGGTCTTCTATTGAGCTGAAAAGATGTCACTCAGTGTTATATCTATGCGAAAATTAGGTATAAAAAAAATACGTACATATAATCAGTATATTTATTTACAAATTAAGAGATCACTTCAATTTTCTTTTCTTAGATCAGCATCTCTATGGATGACAGCCATTTCATTTCAGTGTATGTGGTGGAATTCCAACTCAAGCACACCTCATTTTACTTAATGAGGTCCTGACTAGGTGATCCACCTGAACCTTACATTTAACTAGCACCTTAAATTTAATTGGAATACAAAAATAGATATTTTCATCACGCCAAGAGAATTAAAAGAACATTTTTGAGTTAGGAAAAAAAGAAGGCTTTACTGGCAGAGGGATACGGTGAACATCAGGCTGCTTCTATCGTCAAAATTTCAAAGATGGAGGTTCATAAGAACAAGGTCAAGCAGCAGACATTGGGGAAGTTACAAAAGGAACTCGCTGTTTAAATTTACACATTTACGTACATTTGTGTACTTTTGGAAGACACCCCGAGCAACTTATCCAGAGCAACTTACAGAAGTGCTTTAAAGTCTCGACAAGTAAATATATCCAGATACTGGTTCACTAGGACCTGGGCTAAGAATACCAGCATTTACTGTCTAAAATCCCTCTCAGCAGGAATACAGTAAGAAAGCATGCAGACAAGATTTTTAAAAATACTGAAAGTGCTAGTTCAAGTACTTCCAAAGAGGTAGGTCTTTAATTGTCATTTGAAGACATCCAGTGATTCAGCTGTTTGGACATCTAGGGGAAGTTCATTCGACCACCTAGGTGCCAAAACAGAGAGGACTCCTGCATGGCCAGCATGTCTACCTTGTACCCTAAGACATAGTAGGACCAGTTGAGCTGTGCTGGACAATCAGAGAGTGCAAGGTGTGATAAATGCTTTGAGGTAGGAGGATGCTGATCCTTAGTTGGCTTTGTAGGCAAGTATCAGTGTTTTGAATCTTATGCAAGCAGCTACAGGAAGCCAGTGGAGACAGCATTGCGTAGATGTGGGAAAACTTGAGAAGGTTAAAAATGAGTTGTGCAGCTGCATTCTGGATCAGTTGCAGAGATTGAATGGCATTCAGAGGCCGACCTGGCAGGAGTGAGTTATACTAGTCTAGTATCGATAAGACAGGGACTGAACAAGTACCTGAGTGGCCTGTGTTGATACAAATGGATGAATGCGTCGATGTTGAAGAGGAGAAATCGAAATCAAGATTGATTAGCAATATGAGAGGAAAAGGACAGGCGATTGTCCAGAGTAACCCCAAGGTTGCCTGCGGTGACCAACAGAGAAATCAGAGCGTTGTCTAGGGAGATCACAAGATCCTGATGTGGGAATGAATCAGCTGGGATGAACAGCAGTACAGTTTTGCTGGGGTTGAGTTTCAGCTGATGAGCTGCCAGCTGTGATGAGATGTTGGCCAGACATGCTGAGATCTGGGCAGAAACATGAATGTCTGAGGGAGGATAAGTATAAGAACCCATTTGAGAATATGACTTCACGGAATAATCTAGCATAGAAAGAACAGAGGAAGGCCATGTACTGAGCCTTCGGAGATGCTAGTGGAGAGTCTGCTTGCTGCAGATGTGGATCCCTTCCAAGTCACTTGATATAACCAGCCTTCAAGGAAGGAAGATAGTCATTGCCACACCTTGACTGACCATGATGATCGTCAACTGCTTCAAATGTTAGTCAACAACTGTAGGATGTCATCAAGTGACCTACAAAAAATAAGCAAATGACAGCTGGGGTTAGGTGCATGGCAAGGATGGTTTGTATAAGGCTCCTCTGAGTGGTATTGAAGTCATGCATAGCTAGAAAAAAAAAATCCTTTTGTCAATGAAAAACAAATAAGAGCCAGGGTGAGTTTTGCTAAAGACCATAAGGATTGGACCATAGAGGACTGGAGTAAGGTCGTCTACTCTGATGAGTCCAATTTTCAGCTTTTCCCATCACCTGGTTATTGATGGTTAGATGGAAACCTGGAGAGATCTACAAACCACAGTGTCTCACACTCATTGCAAAAAATTTGGTGGAGGATTGGAAATAATCTGGGGGGTGCCTCAGCAAGACTGGAATGGGGCAGATTTTTGCTTGTTAAGGACACATGAATCAAGCCATGTATGAGATTATCCAGGAAGAAAAATTGCTTCCTTGTGCTCTGACAATGTTCCTCAACTCCAAGGATCGGCTTTTCCAGGAGGACAATGCTGAATGCCACACAGCCAGTGAAAACCTCTGGAATGTGATCAAGAGGAAGATGGATGGTTATAAGCCGTCTAACAAATCTGAACTGATTGAATTTTTGTTCCAGGAGTGGCATAAAGTCACCCAGGAGCAATGTGAAAGACTGGTGCATGCCAAGACATATGAAAGCTTTGATTAAATGTCAGAGATATTACATCAGATATTGGTTTCTGAATCTCTACCTAAGCTCAAATATTAGTACTGTGTTGTTTAAAATTGAACATGATCTTAATGTCTATGCATTATTCAAGGTCTAAAGTTGTCATTTTCTACAATCTGTTTTTTAAATATTCATATGTTTGTATTGATCTGTCTATAATTATATATCTATATTATATTACGTTTCACATTACATTTATTACTTATGCCATGTGTTCATATTGTATTGCTTGCATATATTACACTCATATGATGTTTATATTATGACCCAATTCTTATTTATATTACTTTATTCATACCCCATTTGCTACATTTATGTTCATAGCACATGATGGTATGTCTGTTATTATATTAGATTATCTGCCTCTGCCCTTTGGTACATTTTTCTTTAAAATAAAAAAAAATAATAAATACATTAATTAAAATAACCTTTTGCACTATGCTTGTAGACGGTTGCACAAATGGGGAGAGCATTTTGCTGCCACTGTCTTGTGCATTGTGTATGTGAAGTATAAAAGTTGATTTGAAACACTTTATTTTTCTTGAACATCTAATTTCCATATCATTTTCACCCACATATGCTAATGATCACAGAAGGTTAACAACTAAAAAAAAATTAGATTTGACAGTTCTTTTATCAGATTCACTTTTCAGTATAAGTATATTCCTGCTGTTCATGGATGTAGATGAGATATGGTTGTTGTTGGATGTTATGTTGAGAAAAGAGGATAAACGGTTCCATATTCCAAGTCTACAATATGGTTGAACAGACATGGTAAGTAAATGTTGGTTAAGCTTTGTTGGACCTGTTATATAGCTGAAAATATGCCCAAGCCTTGCGATTTAAGAAGCGTTCCAACATTTTTTATAGAAAACTGAAATAAAGTTTAACGGATTAACTGGGGGGAGTGGTTGTCCATTGACTTGAATAGTCTGATGATGTGAAGGGTGGGGTGGGAGGGCATTAAAATAGTGGAAATACAAGGAAAAACATCAGTAAAGTCCAAAAAAAAGTGCTACTCAAGTACTGTACACATGACAAGCAGCATAACGACTAACATAAATAGGTAAGTACATTAAATACTAATGTAAATAAAGATGTAAATACAATTGTAAATGTCATTTCCCTTATG
>JAQMCW010000035.1:15283583-15299081 GCA_030068335.1 Chrysichthys cranchii | reverse complement strand
AGCAACAGTGTGTGAAAACCTTGTGAAGACTTACAGAAAACGTTTGACCTCTGTCATTGCCAACAAAGGGTATATAAAGTATTGAGATGAACTTTTGTAGGTGACCAAATACCAGTGGCAGACCGTGCATTTCACACCTAGGCCTTCAGTTTGTAGAATTGGCTGTAATTCTTAAATGGTCAATTCAATATTATTGTTAAGGCACTTAAATTAAAGTAGAAAGTCTCCAGTTCAGTCATGTTTCGATGGTTTCATATCAAGTTCATTGCGGTGGAGTACAGAGGCAAAATTACCAAAATTGTGTCATTGTCTAGATACATAATAGTGAAGAAGTCTGGAAATTTCAGAAGCCATTGTATATAATGTCTAATGGACAAAAAAATATAAGCAGTAATGTACATTTAACTCCACGATAGGCAAACATATAGAATTAAATATATGTGGTTTGTGCACATGTATGACACCCACTCACAAAATGTAAGAAATAACTCCTATGGACCAGCAGTCCACTGCTTTGCTGTAGGGTTTCTGAGCCAGAACCTCGGGAGCTGATAAAGGGAGAAAGAAAGAGAGAAAGCACTGAGTACCGTAACCAGACGCCCTGCTGCTGTCAATATACACTATAATCATTTTCTCTTCTGAAGAGAAGCAGCAAAGAGCTGAGGGTGCAGAGAGCACTTCTGTAGCACTAACAGCCTCGTTCAAACCCCCTTGATTATTGAGTATTCAGCAAAATTCTGAACGAAGCTGAGAGAGACAGAGAGATCTTTATCATACCCACATATCCAGGTGTGCCACAGGCAGTTGACATGACAGTTCCAGAGTCCTCAATTTTTGACAGTCCAAAGTCACTGATCATGATGTTGGAGTCTTCATCCATGCTATAATACAGAAGGTTCTCTGGCTGCACCAGTCAAAGAAAGAAAACAGACAGTGATCAGTGAAATTATGGCTTGAATATTTTTTTTTTTAATTATTTTTGGTTTATTACATCAAATTCTGTTTTCATCTACAATCATTTTAGCATTGTAATTTGCTTTTGTTTACCTCAGCTTTTTCCATTTCTTTAAACCGATATTTGATTTAAGGTTACAGGTCCCATTGTGTTTTTTGTTATTGAAATGTATTGTACTCTTTTGTTATTCTCGTTATTTAATTTTTTTTTTTTAATTTTTTTTTTTTCATTTTAAAGTTGACCCTTTCATGGCTGAAATCCTGGTCACAGTGAAGGGTCTTGTGTACTTTGGTGATCATCAGGGCTATGTTGCTGGGAGCTTAAGGATCCCAGTGGGGCCACCGCTTGTTGAATAGACATGTTGTTAAAGGCCAGACAAAGAATGACCTTAAATCTTCCATAAAGTTAAAAAAAATCAATAAATAAAAAAAATAAAAGTGTACCCTCCCCAGATTAGTGTTACAGGAACCCACCCTGGAGCCAGGACTTAGAATGGTGTCTGCATATTGATGAATTTTGAATAGGACACCCATGTAATCCAGAATGTAAAGCCACCTTCTGGGCTAACCACCTGCAAGTTGAAGGCTGGGGGTCAGGTGAAATGCCTTTTAGACAGCAGCAATGTGATGGATCAACTTTGTCATAGTCCTTTTCTTGCAAAGAAAACTGGTTTTGGGACCATAGAATGTCACATGCTAGAGGAAGAACCAATGACATATACTGTACTGTCACTCACATCCCCAATCAGAAACAGTGCCGTGAAGGGTTCTTTGATTTCTGTAAAAAGCCAGCAACTGACAATAAAAGCATGTTATTCAAACACAAGTTTGCTTATATGTGTGCTTGATCTGGCAGAAGCTTCAGTGAGAGATGAATTTAAGTTCAACCTCTGAAAGGACTTCCTATACCATGTACCAAGTGAGGACATTGAGCTATGACCACAAGTCTGCTGGTGTCTGCCATGGCAGCAATCCTATGAGGCTCTGTTGGGCACCATTGGTGAGGGAAGTGATCAAACTGAAGAAAGAGAAAGAATAGGTAAAGCTCACAGAGGACTCTCCTGATTCAATTGAGAGTTGTAGGAGACCTAGAAAGGCTACAGCAAAAGCAGTTGCAGAAGTGAAATAAGAAGCATGGAAAGATTTTTGAGTGGCCTCAAAGATGTTTTGGCAATCCATTAGGTGGCTCAAGAGGGGGAGATGAGATGGCACAAGCTCTGCTAAGCAAGTGTGGGGAAGTGTTGACATCTACTGGAGATGATATTGAACAATGGAAGGATCACTCTGAGGAACTTATTAAGTCATTGGATGTGCCTTCCTTTCAGAAGGCAGTGCCTGAAATATCTGGTGTTTAGGCTCCTAAACAAGTAGACTGAGGTTACAATATCAGTTAGCAACTTTCATAGTGGTAAGGCTGCAATAAATGAGATTTGGCCAACGATGTTGAATAAACTATATAAGGTTATGGTTGTGTAGATAACATGCATCTTTGTCGTTGCACAGAAATCTGGGGCAGTTCCTTTGGACTAGTAAACTGGTATGGTAGTCCCAATTTTTGGAAAAAAAAAATATAAGAGGTAATAGGTGAACCACACTCCTCAGGCTCCCTAGAAAAGTAAGTGCCAGGGTTCTGACATTCTCCATCTGATAGTTGAACCTAAGATTGAACCTAACATTTACAGGAACACTTGCAGACAGAGATGTTTTATATCCAACACAAAGGAAGCACAAATTCACCAATAGTGTACAGGTGGGCAGGCACAGAATAATGCAAGCTTGTGTTCAGAGATTGGTGAATTCACAAAGTGTAGTGGTTCCATACTGGTGCTAGGCAATTTGTGTAACTTGCCATATTAACCAATGAATTTCATGGATATAGTGTTTTAACTTAGAGAGCAATTTGATGACCATCATTATAACAAATTGCAGTACCACTATCAGTGCACTGTCAGTCAGCACAGAATGTCTCTGCACTATCAGTCAGTACACAGTGTCTCGGATGAGAGCCAGAATTCGAAGATGCCGTGTTGTGACTTAAGCCAGCAATACTGCCAGTGACATTGCCCTAAATGTTTGTGCAGATAAGTGTGTGCCCAGGCCAGCCCATTGTCCATGGAGGGCTCTCAAGCACTATGTCCTTGTGTGCTTTGGGGAGTACCATAAAAGAACCTCTCTGTCTAAAGACAGTTGCATCCACATACTTGAATCCACAACAAAAGGTGCCTTCTTTCACTAAGAGAAGCGTCACTGACATCCACAAAGTGGAGACGTGGAATTCACCATTCACTTTCACCAGCTTTCTCATTTTCACCTAAGATCAGAATCAGTGCTTGATTCTCACCTTCAGTAGAAGACAGTAGCAGTGCTTTGAGTGATTCTCATCCTCAGTAAAGTACAATATTGAGTCATTTCCATTTTGAATAAATTATAATATGGTACAAATACATTACGTGATTCTTATCATTAGTAGAGAGCAGAATCAGCATTTCTATGGATCTCATCCTCAATGAGGTTCAGTGACATGCTTGACTGTCTATACTATTGTTCCACCTTGAATGACATTCTCAAAATTGAGCAATATCAATTCTTTGAGTAGCCATCATTTCCCATTTAAAAAAGATATCAGCACTTATTGTAACCCCACTTACTGTGTTCAAGGAATTTACCTATGTTGGGAAGTGTTATGAACCCTTGTGAAGACTTTGGTATGTGGTATCCACTAGTTCAAGAAGAAAAATACACTGGTAGTCAGGAAGATAAGAAAGCATGACAGACGGTTACACGGAACCATTGTTGTATGATTAAGACATGATCTGGGTCATTTGAGTTGATGTGAATGACCAAAGGACAAGTGTTAGTTAGAAAAGACCTTTTTATTTGAGTTACTGTCATGAGATGAAGACTTTGCTATTAGTACTTGGCTTGGAAATAAGCACATGGGGAAAACTTTTGAAAACCAGTTATGGAAGGAAACTGCCTTGGCAGTCGGCTAATTAGTTGCACAACTATGGTTACATACATAACCTATCCTTTTGGCCCTAGTATTACTTATGTTTCCTGACAAGCTTCAGTTGTTTAATTGAATAATTCAAATTAAGAGTCTTTGTGTACCTTTAAAAGTGCTCTATAAATAAAATGTATTGTTATTATTATTATAATGTAGTAACCTTACCTTTAGATCTCTGTGCACAATGCCCACATCATGCAGATATTTCACTGCATCTAAGATCTGATGAATGAGTTTACTGGCATCTCTCTCTGTGTAGAAACCCTTCTCAACAATTCTGTCAAACAGCTCTCCACCAGATACCCTATAAACACAGACACACAAACCCAAAATAGTTCACTCATTCTAAAAATTGCAGGGAATGCTGTATTGAAAAATTCTTAGACTCACAATTGCATGACAAGGTAGAGGTGTGTCTGACTCTCAAATATGTCCTCCAGTGAAACAATGTTCTTATGTTTTATCCTGCAACAGAGAAAAAGGTAGAAAAGGTGTTTTTACTTTGATTTTAAGCTACTGCGGTTTCTTGTCACAGCCATGATCATTCAGTATTAACATATTTATGTAGTCTGGTCTGCTCTGCTCTCTTAAATAACCTGCTGCACCCTTACTTTTGCTTTGCTTCCTCTGTGAAGCATTTAATGATTTGATTGAATGCATTTTATCATCGCATATTCTAAATGTGCTACCATTTTTACCATGCCTTTCTTTACAATAAAATCCCAGATAAAGGCTTAATCATTAAAAAAAAGTTAATAAATATTGAAAATGTGCCATGTACCCGTTTGTATTTCAACTGGCATGGCTGCCTTTTTGCCTTTTTTGAAAAGAAAGAGACGTAGTAGTTGCCTCAAACAAACTGCTGCCAGTATTGGTTTGGGCTATGAAATCTTATTTTGTTAAATTCTGTACTGGCCCTCTCTTCATTTCTTTTTCTTAGTATTGCAGTCTTGTTTAGTTGCCTTTAATGGCATGCACCACAACTCCTACTGTGTTTACATCCTTCCCCTAACTTCTCTCACTCTCCATCTCTCTGTCTTTCATTACAGTATTTCTCACAGCATCAAATAATCTTACGATTTTACTCTACTGTTATGGCATTGCTTTTGCTAACTCAGTTCAAAAGTTAACTGTCATATCTCTCTCTCTCTCTCTCTCTCTCTCTCTCTATTGTCTATCCTTCTGTCTATTTTCCTTGACCCTTCTTACTCTTTTTCTCCTCCACTGATCTGCTGAGAGAACCCTCCATACCACCTCAACCCCAGTGTGTGCTGTTTCCCCAGCAACAGAGACACTAAAAATAGGCCTGTCTCCAATACTCCTGACATTTCTGGTGCATGCTTCCTCCAGTTCTACAAGGCAACACCACACTGTTTACCTCTGACATGTGCTCTTACAAGAGCTCCTCTCACCTGACTTGAGCCTTAAATGAACCAGCAAGAATGAGGCATGAACGAGGCGTTACTTGGAAAAAAAAAAAAAAAAAAATATCACAATGGCAATTGTTCCCAAACCGTCTACTTTTATTCGTAGCTGGTAACCACAATCAAGATTTCTTTAAACCATTGCCATCCTTGCCAACTCCCCCTTAAAATGTATACCAGCAATATACCAGTGCTGCTTAGGCATCACCAGGGTTGGAAGTTTTGGCAAATATCTTAACCCTCTTTGCAGAGCCAATTAAAAACCAAATAAACATGTACTGTATGTGTATTTTCCACAAAGAAAAGAGCAACTACTGCATCTCCACAGACAGTATATGGTATACCTCAGATTCCCTCCCCAGACTAATCATGCTGTACATGCTGTTTTATAAATGTGCTCCATCATGAATAATAGTCAATGGCAACAGAGAACCATCTGTCTCTTTATGAAACACAGCCATATAGCATCTTATTTACTTATGTGTTTTGTATCAGTACATTCATCACCTGTGCAGCACAACTATCTCATTCTCGATACTGTTCTCTTTGCCCTCCAGTGCCTTCTTGGGGATGCATTTGACAGCAACGAGACGCTGAGTGTTTTTCTCCTCAGCCAGCACCACCTCAGAGAATGCCCCCCTGTATAAGAAGCCAAGAAGAGGAGGAAGGAAACAGCTCATGTGAGACCAGTTCTTCTGTTATGACTGTGCTGGGTTTGGATAATAAACCTGGATGTGGGGACTGCATTAAAGGATGACAGTGACAGACAGAGTTGCGTTATATCAGTACTGAAATATCTGCTGGCTGTATATAAACTGCCAAATCACAACTGTTGCCAATGAAGGAGAATTCCAGTGTTTAATCAGTGGCATTGAGTTGGCAACACCTCCAAACAATAAGGACTTACCAGTGTTAAACTGGTCTCAGATGGGTCATTTTGTTTATATCATCTCTTCTCAGAAAGAAACTCAGTAAATATCCGTATCAGATTATCATATAGCTACTTTGAATATACAACTGGGTGGATAAAATATACAATTATTGTGTATCTATTCAGTATAGTCATGAATTATACACTTGTCTGTTAGGTTATTTAAATTATACTGAATATTTCTTTTTGGACTGGCTGATATTCAGTGTTGTCAGCTGTCAGGCTTTGCAGCATGAAAGACAGTAATGTGCTCTCCAGAGACCCACACACTCAGGTGCACACCTTCATACCACCAGTATGACCAAAGTCTGATGTGGGATTTTAGCCTGCTTCTCAGGATAGGAATGTGTGCATGCATTTTGGAATTTTGTGGGGAAGTTCAGCTATTTACCATGAAGGACTGGATATACATTTCTTAGTTAACTTTTGCATAAGCCATGACACCAGCTCTGTCTTTATAGCAGAAACTGACAGATAATGAGCATAGATGAGCATAGATACACAGACAAACAGAGAGACGAAAAGTAAAAGAATAAGGAGAATAAGAAGTGTGTGTGTGTGTGTGTGTGTGTGTGTGTGTGTGTGTGTGTGTGTGTGTGTGTGTGTGTGTGTGTGTGTGTGTGAGGACCAAATGTCAGCTTTTACTATATTTTTGATGACAGTTGTGGCTGGTCCTCACAGTGGTTTTAAGGGTATTGTAAATAAAATAAGAAAAAGTGAATTTCCTTTTCATTATTGAGGCCAAGGTAAGGGTTAGATTTAGGTGAGCAGATTTATAGGATTAAAACATGAAAAGAAGCATCACTGAGGTCTGGTTGAAAATGACCTTTAGATTAAATAAAGCTCCATTCTCTTTGGTTTTGTACCTGCTTGTCCCTCAGTTTTTGTTAAAACTTGATACTGAAGAAAAATCTATCTAACAACCATCAGAGTCTAACAAAATGGTCAAGCAACAGTGCTGGTTTGAGCCGCTGAAGTGTGTCACAGATAAGGAACCAATAAAGGTACACAATTTCATTTGAGTTTCAATCCAATATTTAGATATTTAAAACACACAATGCCAAAGAAAGACAGATTTGGTGCCTTTTGATAATGTTTATATGGTATATACGAGAACAGCAAATGTTTTCCCACAACACACAACTTAATATCATATCTATATTGTATAATTATACAGTACTGACTACTGAAAAGGTTACAAACCACTTTCATAACCATTTTATTATAATTAATGTTCTAATGTGTTAGAGTGCAGCTGATAAACAGTGATTGAAATTGATCTCGGATTGTTTCATTACAGCAAAGCACAATAAATGTCCCCCACGAATAACTGTCATTCAGAGCCAACACAGAGTTAATCATCTTCCCAAACTAATGTGAAGTGGAAAACTGTTTATTTCACCACTGGAGGTGTTTGGCCTAAAACCATTTCTGACTTTAAACTTGGCTGAAAAGTTTGCTAGTATAAATGCTCGTTACTGGTTTTGTTTACTGATCTTACAGTATACTGAACTGCACTGTTGGCTTAACGCGGCTCTCTAATTCATTATGTGTGTTCAGGACAGATACAGTGGCTTTACATCATTTACACAGCAGACATCCTAAGACATCCTGATGGATCATCAAAATTGCTTTAGCCAATAGATATGTTTTGATTTGATTATACCCTGCTGCAGGCCTACATGACTTTGATTGGATGAATGCTGTTGCTGCTGTTTGCATGTCCTGTTTAGAGGAAACTAAATTAATTATTAATTTTAGATTTTTAGTGTTTTTTTAAAAATCTCCAATGGCCTGAAATGTCAGGTCATTGAAATGTATAACGCAGATAAAATATGTGTGTGTGTGTGTGTGTGTGTGAGTGAGAGAGAGAGAGAGAGAGAGAGAGAGAGAGAGAGAGAGAGAGAGAGAGAGAGTTCATATCTCACTGAAAAGAAGAGGGATTATGGAGATACGGGTGATGGCAAATGACTAAGGTCAGATTCAGTGAGCATATATTTTGAAATCCAAGAGAATATGTAGAAAGTACTGCATATGTAGGATTTATCCTTGAAATGTCACTGCGGTACTGCTCTCCCTATGGCAATTTCCAAACTGTCTACACACACTAGGACAGATGGATTTGCTCAAAAAGAGATCTACAGAACTAGCAGGATATTTGCAGATCGACCTTTCAGCATATGATGAACTTGCCGAAAAAACTGCAGTCATTCATCAGTGTTTATTACTGAAGGTGACTGAAGCACTCCGTCACTATTAGCGTCACTCCTACGCTCATCCCAGTGCTCACCTATCCTTACCTTTATTATATTTATTTATCTTTGGTGGTCCATTTAATGTACATTTCAACCTCTCCCCCAATGTTAGGATCCTGATCCACCATGACCCTGGCCGGGATAAAGCAGTTACTCAAGATGAACAAATGAATAAATGAGTAACTTATAAATATTCTTGATTTTAGTTTTCATATAATCTGTGAGTACTTCAAACATTTCCTTACTCTTGTGTACCTCATGTAGGCTAGAGTCAAATTTCAGTTCATTAATATTAACTATAAATCAACTCACTTACAATATCACAGTCTTAACATGAATATGAGCCACTATTACCAACCTTACTTAATTTCTACTATTACTGCTAAATGCTAATTAATAATGTAAAAAAAAAAAAAAAATTCTTTCATTTCAATGTATTTAATCGCCTATGGTTTCTAACTGGTTAAGAACAGACAGTGAATATCTTTCTCTTAGAAACACCTGGTAGACTGCTTTGGCAGCTCAATTCCACAGTGGGGTGTTGCAGATGGTATCAGAAAAGACATCTCATATATCATCACCTAGTTCCCTAAAACAAACCTTGGTCTCTACAGCTACCATTAAAGCCTTAGGAGAAATCTCCTATACTGTCACCAGGGCAAAACGTCCTCTATGACCGGATCATGATTGTTCCATAAACAAACTGCGTCCTCTGATTGGCCCAGCGGAAAAGCAAAAACGATGACGTCAAAGGCATGTCCGAAATCTGAGAGATCTGTTTGGGATCCCATAGATAAACGGTCCACGTATTTTGTTTCCTAAAATGTCCCTAATAGAAGACGCACTGCTAGTTAAACACCTCATATGGAGTTTTCCTGAGACTAAGATAATATTTGAGGAAGTATGCGATTGCGTAGGCAAATCAGTAAGGAGTTGTGATTCACCTTTATCTTTATCCAGACAAAACAAACTGTTGGATTATCTGGCAGAAAAAACAACCTTGCTTAAATAAATCATTTGACTCCACTCAGATTATTAATACACCCATTCATTGGGCATCTTTAGAAAAAGAAGAGGCTTTCCACTGAGTGAAATCCTCTGAAATAGGCCGGGTGGGGATTCTGAGAAAATCCATGACATGGTATGATATTGCATGAGCGTCTAAAGGGAAGGACACAGCAGGGTGCTCCTCAGAGATTATACAAAAACCAGCACTAATATGAACTACATGTGCAGAGCTGAAAAAGCTCTAAATGGGTTTCTGATCACAAACTGCTATTCTCTTTGTGAAAAGATTGGGCACAAACGATTGGCCAAATCAAACTTAAGTAAGACTAAGATAATTACTGAGAACCCAAATTTTCCTATACACTCTTTCTCTATCTTTGGTTGTATCTCTGTCTTTGGGTTTCTGCTGACAGCGCATATCCATCTCATCCTAGTCCCTTTTGTAGCACTATAGCACAACATTCCACACCTTTCCCTCTCTTCATTCACTTGCCTATGGTTTCAAATAAACTGTAAGCACCAGAGTGCAAATGTAGTGACTATTCATAGTAACGCCTATAATTACCCGTTCACTGAATAGTTCACGAAGAATGCTGCCAGTAGCAGTGAGCGATGTATTTCATAAGAAACGCACAGACCTGGTGAATGTCTACATATTTGTGTATGAGGAAAATGCATCCAAAGCCAGTTAACAATAGGGAAAGGTTAGCAGGTCTGTGGTTTTCTATGGAATTGAATTATTTATAACTTGCTCTTGTGTGTGCATTTTTTTTTTGTCTGTATGTGGAATGTTTTTAATAAATTTTAATATTTATCTGACAGTTTTGCCAACCTAATAGGTCATTTGAAAGGTTTCATGCAAGCAGTAATTTATTCATTCATCTTCAGTGGATGCATCTTCCACTGATCAGGGTCGTGGTGGATCCACAGCCTATGCTAGGAACTGGGTGTGAGAAGGAAACACACCCTAGATGAAATGCTAGTCCATTGCAGGCCACATTGGATACATGGATACACTCATTTACACCTGAGGCAATTTAGTTTAGCTTGTCCACTTGCATGCCTGTTGGGGGTTTTTTTTGGGGGGGGGTGGAGAAAAACTGGAGAAACCAAGGAAATGACATGGACATGAGCAGAACATGTGCAGAAACTTCAAACAGGACAGTAAATTAAGCTGTGAGATGGCCACACTACATGCTGCACCATCACATATGCATATTTAGCTCCATGTGTACTGCATGTGGTCTGTGCATATGATTAGAATGTAATGAACTGACAGACAAAACAGTAGTATAAATAATATTTTGGTGCTATCAACCAGTGGACTACATGCAAACCTGACTGTGATCCATCCTGATACCCTACTTCTGTGTGGAGTTCTCTTCACCCGAAAACCACCCGTCGCTGCTAAAAAGGCCTCACATGGACAGCTTGAAAATCACCATGAAATTACCGTGCATGAATCCCTAAAGTTGACTGTGGATGTTCTTCCTTGGATAGCCTTAAAACTACAATTTCTAAGAACAGTTTGCACTTCCTTACTGAAGAGTTAATAACTTCAGTTTGATCCAGTAGTAAAATATATAAAATAAATTCAGAAATTCAGAAATCGGAGACAAAAAACAAGGCACAAAGGTCAGAACCGCCAAACATGAATATCAAGGATTGGCAAAAAAAAAAAAAAAAAAGGATTCACAAAAGTAAGCTAATGCATCGCAAGGAGCATTTGAATGGGTGAGTCTGTTTATAGTCTTGAAAATTACACTCAATACAGAACAACTTCGCGAATCCTCAAGCAATAAACAAAGTCAGAGCACATGCATGGTACACGACGCGGAGAGGAAAACCCAGAAGAGCGCATCTTCCTTGTGTCATGCGGAGCAGATCCATGACAGTACTGTACACTGATCTCTTTTCAATGACTAATTTCACTTCCATCATGATGGCTTTCCTCTTTGTTGAAGCACTACCATCTGAAGACTCTGACTTTCCTTTAGGAGCCATAAGAGTCAAAAATCACAAAACAAAGCAACTCAAATGGAACACTTGCACTTTGTTTTACAGTTAACTTCGCCAACTTCCTCACTCATACGCCGCGTTACTGCGTATTCTTCCACTGAGGGCAAACTAGCTCGCCCACATAGTCAGTAAGTACAACGCTAATGGCATAAACCAAAACACTCATGTCTCAATTTTTTTTAAAGATTTTATGCGAGCGAGCGTCGTAAACTCGAAACGTCGTATGGCTGGGCTAAACTAGGCTAAGCTAGGCTGAGATACCTAAGCTAGGCTAAGTGGTTCAACACAGTGGTTCAACATACGATATTTTCAGCTTACGATGGATGTGGAACGCATCTTACTGGTGCGACTTACGTGGTAGAACGCATCTCCATCATAACTTGAGGACTACCTGTATATATGTATATATAAATTCACAATTTATGTCCGGAATTTATATATTCCTGTGAATGTCTGCTTTGTGAGAGTGTCTGTTGTTAAAAGGTATTAAGAATAAAATTTTATGTAATTGCATTATCTCTACTACAGTAGCAGTGCAGTAGTAGAGACTGGCCATAAAAATACATACCTAAATAAAGAAACTCTGTAACTGTCATCTGAACTGTCGTCATGGGACCTGAAGTGACTCTCATCGACAGTGGCAACTTAATGAATACATATGTATTCTGGCATGTTACGCATGTGTCTGTGTGTGGTTGTATCTTCATAGTTTAATTTAATGACTGCTTCCCCCTGTAACTCTGCACTGCTAGACATTAGGTGAGCTAGGATGGAGGGAAAACAACAAGCGCCCACACGGACATGTGCTCAGACACACACACACATATACACACATGCATGCACACACATTGCTTTTTTCTGTCTCATATGTCCTCATGCAGACACTAACACGCTGTGAGGATGCGGAGTGAACGTGACAGAAAATGGGTACTCGCCCACACACACTGCAGTATAAATATAGCCTCAGTGACTGAGGGCCGGTGCAGCATTCAGGAGAATTGTGATTATGTGTCTCATCATCTGTGAAGCATCAGTGTGCTGAGAGCAAATTTCAGCTAATCATAATAAACTGAATAAGTGCCAACGTGTCTCCCAATACACAATGATAGGAAGCTGCTCTAGCATTGGAAATATTTCAAAAACTGATACAGACCCTTATAAAGCCAGAAAATGGGTTTGACATCTGTATGCACTGCTGCATTATCCTGCTATACATGCAATGTTTGTCAGCATGGTTCACTGACTGACTGAACCATAAAAGCATCACTTCCTTAATCTTAATCTGTCGTACTGTTATTCAAATCCTAACTCTCAAACCTAAGTACAACCTTAGTTGCCGAAGGCTTGGGATAGGATCATTTCACTAGTAGTTGTTTGAAGTTGTAAGCAAATTTAAAGTGATTTATTTCATGAAACACTCACGTTCCCAGGACTTCTTTGAAGTCATAATTTTCCTTGATGTCAGTTGTCTTCTTTTTCCATCCTTTTCCTTCCTCTAAGGGCATTGTACAATTGGGCTGATGCTCCTCGGGAAAGCTGAATAGAGAGGATTTGGGATAGCCCAGTGAATAAGACAGGGAGAGAGAGAGCAATATGAGAGTGAGAATGAGAGTGTGAAATAGTAACAGGCAGTGACACTGGCACATTAAAAAATCCATGTCAATTTTACATGATAATGTTTCACATAAAAGCATATAGTGATGATTCAGGACTGGCTACCAGTCATGTTACGACTTCTTTGATCAGAGCTGGTCAAAATCTCTATATTTTAGTTCTGTGGTAAGTTTTTATTTTTAGGAGCTCGATTACACTTCCACCAATTCCTGACTAATTGAACAGCCAAGAAGAAAGTAGACCTTATTTTATCTCATTCATCAATCCAAGTTAACGTCATCTTGCTTTTTTGCAGTGCATTGAATTTTCTCATGGGTCTATTGGGTGGGATCAGGTTCAAGATGCTAATAACCCACAAGAAAATAAACATGAATTAGAGGAGCCAAAAAGCTCTCAGAGTTTATTCTGTGTGAACTGGGGATGTGAAATTCTCTAATATGCATTGAATGATGATGCAAAACTGAAAATTGATCCATACAGTGAGGTTTAATGGGGTTTTGGTTTCTGTGAAGGCATGGAAGGCTTTGTAGGCCTTCATATATGGGAGGTATCTTAAGTCAGTGTGCCATATTTCAGGATATGGTACGGTAATGAAAAAAAGAGCATTTTGCACATCTATACACATCTGTGGTTCCATACCTGCTTTTCTGCACTTTTTTCACCATACATTACGCTAAGCATCTGTTTTGCCCAGGGTTAATACTCCAGTATTCAATTAAATTCAATTCAATTTTATTTGTATAGTGCTTTTAACAATGGACGTTGTCACAAAGCAGCTTCACAGTATATAACCTCCAATTAAAAGCTTATTAACCAATAAACACACACACACACACACACACACACACACACACACACACATCTATCTATCTATCTATCTATCTATCTATCTTTTATATATTATATTTATCTCCACATATATTCCTATTGAGCAAGCCAGTTGTGACAACAAGATGAAGAAACCTTGACCAGACTCAAAAGGTAACCCATCCTCAATTGGGTGATACTGGATAGTGCCATTAGAACTAACTCAGTTCTGTAATCATGTGTTACATGGTCCAGAAGACCATTAATTCAGAAGACTTGTGTTTATAAAGCTATACTCATTTTATATCCCACTCACTCACTCTCAATCATCTTCAGCTGCTTAATCCTGTTCAGGGTCACACGGGGGTAAACTGGAGCCAATCCTAGCTGACTTTGTGTGAGAGGCAGGGAACACACTGGGCAGGTCACCAATGCACCGCAGGGTCAACACACAGAGACAGACAAGCATTCACACTCACATTCACACGTACAGCCAATTTAAAGTAACCAGTTAGCCTAACCTCCTCTGTGCATGTGCATGTTGTTGGAATGTGGGAGGAAACCGGAGTACCCCGAGGAAACTCACACAGGCACGGGGAGAACATGCAAACTCATCAGAGAAAGGCGCCCATGTCGACCCCAGGGATCGAACCCAGGACCTTTTTGCTGTGAGGTGACAGTGCTAACCACCACACCACTGTGCCACCCCAGTTTACATACAATACTATGTTTTATAATTTTGTAATGAATATATTTTTTATTTTATTTTATTTTTATTATTCTGAATACTCTTGCTTGCACATTTTTTTAAACTCTTGCTTGATTGTTGGTATCTATCTATCTATCTATCTATCTATCTATCTATCTATCTATCTATTATGTGGGATACATAGCAAACAATCCACAAAATTAAAACGTCATTTTATTATTAGAGGAACACTGTGTGAACTTGCTGTCCGGAGATCTGTAGTTTAAAGTTTGAGCCGCTTCCTGTATCCTCGGACAGCAGTGTTGCCAGATTGGGTGCTTACCCGCATAACAGTCTTAGTGTTAATCACACTGGTTCGGGAATGTGTCCTCAGTGTAGATTAGGCTGCTTTTGGTAGTTAGCCATTACAGTATTCGCAAACATTAATGAAAACCCCATAGTCACAATTTGACCCGGTCGTTGGTGGACTTGGGTGTATCCTTGAAAGTGACTGAGGTTGTTTTTTGTTTTTTTTTACCTTTTTTTCTGGCAACCTTACTAGACACGCGACTTTT
This sequence comes from Chrysichthys cranchii, assembly GCA_030068335.1. NCBI lineage: Eukaryota > Metazoa > Chordata > Actinopteri > Siluriformes > Claroteidae > Chrysichthys > Chrysichthys cranchii. The sequence continues at coordinate 15,283,799 of JAQMCW010000035.1, read as the reverse complement.
AGGGATTGTGTCAAAGGAGGCGCGCGCAGGGATTCATCGGACATAAAGCTGGAGGCGCGTGCAATGACAACAGACCTCCTTGTGCAAATGACAATGCTTCAGCCTTGGGAAACACTTTGAAAGCCTCACATACCGAGAGAGAGAGAGAGAGAGAGAGAGAGAGAGAGAGAGAGAGAGAGAGAGAGAGCTCTTTATGATTATTATTATTATTATTAT